>CAUYLG010007288.1:0-82717 GCA_963573385.1 Cacajao melanocephalus
GGAGACAACAGATGCTGGAGAGGATGTGGAGAAATAGGAACACTTTTACACTGTTGGTGGGAGTGTAAATTAGTTCAACCATTGTGGAAGACAGTGTGGCGATTCCTCAAGGACTTAGAAATAGAAATTCCATTTGACCCAGGAATCCCATTACTGGGTATATATCGAAAGGATTATAAATCGTTCTACTATAAGGACACATGCACACAAATGTTCATTGCAGCACTGTTTACAATAGCAAAGACCTGGATCCAACCCAAATGCCCGTCGATGATAGACTGGACAGGGAAAGTGTAGCACATATACACCATGGAATACTATGCAGCCATAAAAAACGATGAGTTCATGTCCTTTGTAGGGACATGGATGAACCTGGAAACCATCATTCTCAGCAATCTGACACAGGAACAGAGAATCAAACAGCGCATGTTCTCACTCATAGGTGGGTATTGAACAACGAAAACACATGGACGCAGGGAAGGGAGCATCACACATTGGGGTCTGTCGGGGGGAAATAGGGGAGGGACGGCGCGGGGTGGGGAGTTGAGGAGAGATAGCATGGGGAGAAATGCCAGATATAAGTGATGGGGAGGAAGGCAGCAAATCACACTGCCATGTGTGTACCTATGCAACAATTTTGCATGTTCTTCACATGTACCCCAAAACCTAAAATGCAATAAAAAAATAGGTAATAAGTGAATTGGCAACATTTATCAGAGAAAAGAATTATAGCTATGTAAAATATTATACATGCACTTTGAGAAGTAGAATTATAAGTGGTGTTACAGGATTTTCTCATTTGGAAATGTCTGTTATTGTTACCATTGTCTATGCATTATAGATATTCCTCAACTTAAGATAGGGCTACTTCATCTGATGCTGAAAATATCCTAAGTCAAAAATGCACTTTTGACTTAGGATATGTTCAACATATGATGGGTTTATCCAGACATTGTCTCATCATAAGTCAAGGAGCATACAGAATGCTATGGGAAAAAAATCATAAGTTGAATTGTTGTAAGTTGGAAACCATCTGTATTTATAATTATAAAACCATAAAATGAAGACACATAGTTTTATGGAAAAAAAAAAAGAACTATTGTACACCACTTATCAAGATTACCAAGCTTCACCATTTGTTACGTTTTGCCCCATGTGATTTAACATTCACTAAATCTCTTCTCCCTTTCTCTCCCTCTTTCACTCCTTCTCCCTTATTTTTGTATTTTCCCAGCATCTGATCAATAAAGTGGGTTGTGAAACCTTTAATTTTTGACAGTTCCAGAGCTGAGTAATAGATCCAGGGTAGTTATATTTTATTTTTTATATTAGAAGTGAAAGTAAATGTATGTGTAAATATAATTTTAAATATTTTCTTTTTAAATTGTTCGTCTTTTTGCTCATTTTTATACTGCTTTTTTTTCTCTTCTCCTTGTTTTAAATGTTTCTTGTATTGTTAAGATTGGTTCTTTATCTTCTACTTGTACTACCAAGCATTTTCTTTCAGTTTATAATTTGTCTTTTAACCTTGCTAATGGTGATCTTGCCATACGAAAGTACTCTATTTATTTAATCAAATGCATAGATTATTCTTTTATTATACTTATATTTTTCAGTGTTATTTAGAGCATTTTTTTCTATTCTCAAATTATACAGGTACTTATTCTTTTATAATTAATAATTTTAGGGGTAGATATTTTGAAACTGTAAAATTCAGTTACTCAGCAAATTTTATGTCTATCTATATCAATATAAAATTATAGTTTCCTATTTTAATAAATGTGTTGAAATATGTTACTATCATTAGTTATGTGATGCTTATATTGTAATACACCAGCTTTTGTGCCCTTTTGACATGTCCCTATCATTATTTGAGTGCATTCATGCTTTCTGACACACAAAAATGCTCTATGTCCCAGCCCTGGATTGAATTATTTCTTCAAAGAGCCCTGGTTGCTTTAGGTGGAGAATGTTCTCTTCTGTCTAGATATCATCCTTATTCCAGTAGCTTCAGATACTGACTGTGGCCACCACAGCTGCCTCCCCTTTGCAGAATAGTCATCTGCCTTGTTCTGCCCCACTAATGAGCTTGCAATGAATCAGTCTGGAAGGAAAAAAAAGAGACAAGGGAGGAAGACGAAACAAAAAAGAGAAAGAAAGTAGAAAAATGTTCATTTATGTTTATACTTTACATTTTAGTTTTAAATCTATTAATTTTCTTCTGATCATTGCTTTGAATATATATATAATATGTAGTCTACTTTTATCATTATTTTAAGATATTTTATATTTTAGTTTAAATTACCTTCATTTATGGAGATTATTTCAAGTGTTTTTAAATAGATTTTCTTTTATATGTACAATCTTTAAGTGAAAGGAGATTATGGAGGTGTCAGTATTTTATATGTTATTGCATTGCAATCAGAAAGTATTGTTCATAACATAATACTTCCACATTATGCAGCTACAGATGTTTTCTTACGGCTGAAGAAATCATGGAATTTATTATCAATTTTTAATGTTCCCTGTGCACTGGAAAAAAAGGTACATCTCCTGTTAAGTAAGTGTACAGTTTGTTTTATATTTATGCAATGTATCTTATCTTATTAATTATGTTATTTAGGTCCTCTATATCCTTACTTTTTTAATCACGCAATCTGTCATACTGCAAATGATATTGAGGTCTTCTCTTATTACTGTCTTTCTATCTGTTTCTTCTTTCATCTTTTTTCATCTCCTTTAATTTCCTGTAGTTTCTCCTCTGTAAAAGTAGCAATGTATAAATATTATTTGATGCATAGTCATAGCTGTTACTTCTATTGGGAATTGTGGTTTTTATTATAAAAAGTGTCTTTGTCACACTTAACTTTTTTTTCTTTGTTTGACTTAACAGGATCACAAATCCTATGTTCTTGTTGTTCGCATTTGACTGATAAATCCTCAAGCCTTCCTATTAGTCTTTTCAGTCATGTTTTTTAGATGTCTTATGTTCAGAATTACAGCTTAGTATTTCTTTGTTAGCAAAACTCAAAGTTTTCTTTTAATAATTGAGTTAAGCCAATTCACATTTGTTGAAATGACTAATATAACCCATTTTATATTTTTAATAAATTTATAATTGTAATTACATAATCATTGTATGTATTATATTTGCTTTGTCTCCTGCATTTGCTGTGTTTACTTTGTTATTTTAGTTTTTAAATTAAATATGGTATTTAGAATAGTTTGTATTTTCTTCTAGTGGTTACATTTTTACTTATTACTTTCTAATGTTTTCAGTTCTTAGTTTCTTATCTAAACATTTACTATTAGGTTTGTTGATTTTTAATAGCATCTTTTGACTCCTGCCTATTGCCTGTATAAAAATCAGTGAGCTTAGTTCATGTTCCTCTTTTGCTTTTTTCCATTATTTTAGTGCATTATTTTTACTTTATCAAAATACATAACACATAACACTCACTCACCATTATTCCACCTTCTTCCCCACCTTAGCCATAATCTTAGTTCTATACTTCAATAAATAAGTGCTCATCATGATATATTTTGCTGATGATTTCCCCCAGTCATCTCTTGGTTTTAAAGCTCTGGTAGATTCTTCAAAAAGAGCTGTGAGTACATTAATGCCTGGGTTCTAGAATATTTAAAATCATTTTTTCCACAGCTTTAATACTTTAATAATTATTTTGCTGAATGGAAAATCTTTGATTCACTTTTTTTCCATGAAAATGCTGCTATATTGTTTTGCTTTTTATGTTGCTTTTAAGAAATCTGATTATCTTGTTCTCTTTTAAATTATTGATCATTTTGCCTATAAGCCAAAAGGACTTGGCTGGTAAGGATTTTTTAAATCATTACAGTCTTATAGACTTATTAACATATTTCTTGGAGCTGGTCATTGCTACAGTCTAACCTTTCCAGTTCTCTCCTTTTAAGGGTATCCCAAGTCAAAACACACCTCACCAAGGCCAGTGAGTGCAAGAAATTCAAAGGTTCATTACTTATTCAGGGAAGCATAAAGTAATGGAGTCCCTTTGATGTCATTTGATGTCAAGACCAAGGGAGAGAGATGAAGGTCCTGGACGGGTACACACGCACACATATACACACACACACATATCCTAGGGATTTATAAATAATGCCAAAGTAGACTAATTCTAGCAGTGATACCAGTGTCTGAGAAAACAGATAAGAAAGCTTAGCAGTAGTAATTTAGGGCTAAGACGGTCTCTCGTTCTCTATCCAGTAGATGTTAATGATTTAGCCAAATGTCATTTTGCTGTGACCTATTGCTTCCAACTTTACTTCTCCACAGTCATTTCAAGAAAAGTGCTCAGGCACCTATGAGGTGTCTTCCATATTTAAAAAGTCTTTATTTTATTTCCAGGAATTTTTATGTTAAAAAAATTCTGTACTAGTTTTGCTTTATTATGTTGTTTTCCTGTTGTTGTCGGGACTCCATATTATACGATTTTTTGTATTAGCCTGCTTTCTATTTATTTAGCTACTTTCCTTCTCACTCTTTTTAATTTCTTATTGTAACTCATTTTCACTCTATTCATAATTTCCTACCTTTCTCCAATGTCCCCTATTAAGTTTTTGTTCAAGCATATTCTCCCTCTGGTTCCTTGTAATTTAGTCATCACTGCTGATGAAATTTTGTCTTCTCCCTCCTGTCCCCCATTCCTCATCCCGTCTCATTCCCTTATCTGCTTCCTCCTGCTCCTTCTTAGAATTCCATCAACTTTCATTTCATTTCTTCCTTAATATATGAACTTCTTATTCTGGTTATATATATATATATATCTCCACAATTGCTTGTCTGAGGCTATTTAATTTAATTTGAAATATTGTGTTAGACTCTTCTGCTTTGTGGCTGGTTTCTTGAGAGATCATTTTCGTCAGATAAAATGTCTGCTCCTCACTCTATTTTGTTCTAGTAGCAACTGTGCAGATGAAAACTGTTTACATTTATGCATTTTGTGGACAGAATGCCACCAAACTGGGCTACAAGTTTCCTGTATCAAGAGCATTTTCTTAGGTTAGTGTTGGCAAATGCCATCTTTAATTATTGCCCTTGTTTAGTTTGTTTATTTGGTTAGTGTGAGAAGAGACTGAATGCCCTGAATTTTATTTTTTATTTTTTCTAGTAGGATCACAATATTTTCCCTTTTGCTTCTTTTCCCCTTCTCCTTCCATTCTCCAAAGGATGCCTCTCCCTTTCTTGTACTCTTATTCTTTGGAAGCATTGTCCCTCAATTCTGTCACTGTGCCTCCCACACACTATTATATCCGTTCTCTGCAGCCAGTGCGCTGATTTACCAGAAATATTTTTTAGTACTTTCACACTTATAGTGGACGTTTCCCTTCTGGGGTGATTTTAGATCAACTGTACGCCCTTTCTTCTCTCACTCCCTCTTCCTCGTCTGTGTTTCCAGCATTCACCCTCAGTCCCACCTGTCTGCAAAATTTGAGAGATGCCTCTGCTGAAAATTGGCATTTTTTTGGACTTACAGTGAATTTGAAGTTTGTAGTGTTCTCTGAATTCTAGTCATGCTATTTGCCTGATTTTATTTGTAATACTGAGAAAAAGATACTACAAAGGAGTGGTCAATGGGGATAATGCAGTGTCACAAAGCCAAGGAAAAATTTTTTTCAAGAATAAGGGAAAGATCAATATGTCAAGTGCTGCTGGGAGGTTGATTAAGTTGAAGACTGAAAGCTAACCATTGGTTCAGGCAGCCTTGAAAAGTCTTACTGTTGAAAAGCCAGCACAAAAGGCCTATTGATATGGGATCTACAAAGAAAACAGTGTGAGAAAGTGGATACAGTAAATGGAGCAAGTACAGAATACTCATTTAAGAAGGCTTATTATAAAAGGTCAGATGCACATGTGGTAGTTAGAGGGCACTGTGGGGTCAAGTGTTCTTTTTTTCACTTTTAATTCAAGCATATATACTTACAAAAGTACACATATTTTAAATATAGCTCTTGGTAAATTTTCAGAAACTCAACAGCCTACAGATAAAATAAAAGAGCATTACTACATTCCCAGAAGCTCCCAGTGCTCCATGTATTGAAAAATTATCCCCCCAAAAGTAACCCCTATACTATAATCCAACACTAGAGTGTCAGGTAATCTTTTCTTTCTGGTTTCCTTTGCTGTGTATTAGTGTCTGAGAGAATTATTCATTTTGTTATGAGTAGTTGTAGGTTTTTCATCCTCACTGCTATTTAATTTTCTATTGTCTGGATATACGTACTATAATTTATTTATCCATTATAGTGTTGAGGAGAATCTGAATAGTTCACAATTTTGGATGATTATGCATAGTGCCACTATGTGCTATTAATAATTTCTTAGTTACTAGTCATATATTTTCTAGTACACGGATTTTGGTGACTTACATAGGAATTTCTATAGGGCTTACCCCTGGGAACTGAATTTCTGAGTAATAGAAAAGACAGATATTAAGAAACTATGGCCAAAGTATTCTAAATATTTTTTAATGAAGAACTTTATAAGCATTTCAGTTGCTATTTTTGCTAAAACTCAGTTGCATTTTCTTTCATTTTATCAATTATGATATGGTATTATTTGCATTTTCCTGATGCAAACATATGAGATCATATGTTTACTGGCCAGTTGGACCAAATGTAGTATCTTTTACAATGTGTCAGTTGCCCACTTCTCTTTTTGGTGAGCCCTCTTATCCCTACTGATTCCTAGGGGTTTTAAATATTCTGGTTATAAGTGATTTACTGGGTGAAGTATATTTTAAGATATGAAAAAATATTAAAGTATGTTTTATAATAACAATAATTTGGTGATTCAAGATACAGAGGGAAAAACTGCAGAAGAGAAATCCTTGAGTTAACAATACTGGATGGGACCCAGGATAGCAGTAGCTGACCACTGAAGCTCTATAATATTTTCACTTTTGTTATAGCTAAATGTTTCTGATATTTTACTATTATAAATGTGATGAGTATTTTAACTCAGTAAAATTTTAACCATATATTGGGTCATTTTCACTTTCTAAATATAGGAAATCTTGATTAAAAAATAAGAAAATTAAGGCTTTTGGTGTCAATACATAGGAAAAACATTTTGTGCTATGTTCACTGGCTTTCTATTATAAAGACATTGCCACTGAGCCATGTTATTAATTCTTAGAATATTGTCATTGTACATTTAACTTTTACTTTTTAGTCTGGTTTTCTCCTTCAAGTCTTTTGAATAAACTCATTTTCATTATTTTATCTAATCATATTGTATCTTTTAAACTTTTAACACTTTTGTTGAATGTCCTAAGTATATTCCAACCACTTGAACATTTTTTGTTTAATTTTTTACACTTACTTTTTGTGTTTACTTTAGCAAGTTCTAGTTTGTCTGCATTTTTACATTTCTGTTTTATATTGTTTTTTTTTTAATTATGGTCTTCAATTTGTATATTTTTATTTTTGCTAAATATACTTTTAGTTTTTCTTGACTAGCAGAAAATACGTCAGGAATAGCTATTTATATAATTTATACCCTAGTTTTAATAGTTTTAATCCCTTATTTGGCTTTCATGGATCTTTGGCCCTTTCTATCCCTTTTTGTAGCAAAATAGGTAATGTAAAAGTCCCTGGTCTTTGCCACTGTAATTATGAATCAAAAAATAGGTCATGCAATAGTTGGCCGTTTAACAGAAGAGACATGTTCGCTGATAATTCTATTGATGAAAGGTATGTCTCTCCTGGATAAATTTAATCAAACAGTAAGTGTTTACAAGATACTTGAGATTTCTTTTCTATTCCTGCACGCTAAGGCGACATTGACTAGAGCAGGGGTTTTTCATTTACATAATTTTGGAATAAAAGTTTACTTTTGGAGATGACCTAACAAAAACAACCTTTAAAAAAGCAGCATGACCTTGTCTGTTATTTTACAGCAAAAATAATCCTGGCCTCATCTCTTACTTTAATGCTTAGTTGTACTAAAACAAGGGTGGACTCCTTAGCAGTGTTGCTTGTGACTTTAGAAGAACTTTTTGGTTTCTTTAAACAAGACTTGTGTCTTTGCAGCCAGGTATGGTGGTTTATGCATGTAATCCCAACACTTTGGGGGTCTGAGGCAAGAGGATCACTTGAGCTCAGGAATTACAGACCAGCCTGGCAACATAGTGAAATCCCATCTCTACAAAAAATACAAACAAAAAGTAGCCAGGCATGGTGATGCTTGCCTATAGTATCAGCTACTCAGGAGGCTGAGGTGGGAGAATTTCTCAAGCCCAGAAGGTGTAGCTGTTACACATTAGCTGACTCCCAGAAGTAAGGGAGTCAGCTATCACAAAATTCCGGGCATCCAGAAGTGTTATTACTGATGTGAGGTTGTCATTGGTCAGTTAGCATTGTTTCACACCAGATCTGGTAGTTGCTTGTTACTACAGATGAAGAATAATCAGTGTGGTTTTCTAGATAATGAAAATGTTTTTGCTCTCACTGAATATTTTACATACTACTTTGTACTGGCATTATAATACCAATGTTTCATCTAATTGACCATATTTTAGTACTTTGAGGGATGTTGTCTTATGACATTTTATCCTCATTTCCTATAGCATCTTGCATAAAAAGTTGTAATCACAAGCCCCAGTGGGGTAAGACATACTACATGGCCAACCTCTTAAGGAATTTAGCAGTAGTGCTGCCAGAAGAAGGAGGTACAAGATCTTTTTAATGGATTCAAAGAAAATAAATGAGAAAATAAAAACCACAGAGGGGCTATAATTACATCACACATAAAATCTCCCAGTATACAGTAAAGACATGGAAGGCTAAGACAGAAGACAAAAGCAGAAGCTAAACACACTCTTCTATAGCCCCTTCTTTGCTTCTGTGGCTCCCCATACCTGTCCTCATCTGGGATCTCATCTGCACGTGCAGGCCTCGTCCAATTTCCTTAGCCAAAACTGACCTGCTTCATTTTTCTCCGCCCCACCAGCCTCTTCCCAGGTCAGCAGCACTACAACATTACTCATCTCTAAAACCTGGCTGAGAAGCTGATCTCTTCCAGAACACAGGACACTTCTTCCTCTCCATGAGTCACGCTAGGATTGACCACTGCGAACTTATATTTACAGCCCTTGAGTTTCTGCAGACCTTGTCCTTTCATGAATGTTAACTTAAATTATTAGGAATCTGCCAAGGTTCCAGACCCACCGATGGTTCAGAGACTCATCTTAAGATTCTACACTCTGGAGTTTCTGTCTAGAGGCTCACCTTGAGCTCCAGAAATAAAGCTAAAACTATGGAGACTTTATGACTATCTGAGAATGCCTAGTTGTGTGCTCTGAGACCAGCCTCTCAGACCAACCATCTTTTCTCAGATCTTCAACTTTAGGAACATTAAATGGTCCAGGTTTTCTTTCATCATGCTACCTCTGTTTTTTTTTTTTAGCATTCTTTTTATATCCAATGCAAGCCATCACAAGACAAAACTAATTTTTATGTATTGAAAAGGTTGACTAATTCAAAAAGGATACCTTGGTGTTAGGAGACATTACAGCAAAAACACAATTTACAGTGTTCTATAACCATGTGAGAATTGCTATAGTGAACATATATTATAAATTTATTAGGGCGTAACTTTGTCAAAGTAATATAATCATTGGTTACTGTCCAATCGAAAACAAATGGAAGGAAGGTGTAGTAGCTACTGTCAAATATTTATATCAAATATGAAATATATAAAGATGATTATAATAATGTGGTTTTAGACTAGAGTATAAGAAGAGAGTGTAAATTTTTCTTAGGGCTTACTTACACTTTGTGACAGATGATGAGTAATGAAAAACCAAACCCAAAGTGAACTGGAGCAATAAAACATTACCAGTTACACATTACTGGCCACTGGGACTTCCCTCAGGAACTGTAAGCATTAGGAACACACCAAAAAGCCAGGACTGCAGCACCTTTCCGGCACAATGAATATCTATTTCTTGGGTGAATAAAAGAGTGAATGATTTGAAGAGATTCCAAGGCATATTTCATTTTGACAATGAAAGAAGAAAAATATGGCAAATGTGGTCATAACGCAGAAGTTAGTATTAGGGAAGTTTTAAACTTGGAAGAATTAATAGGAAAAGGTTTCCTTCCTACATGTCTTTAATGAAGCTGAGAAGACCAGTAAAAAATATAGAGTTAGAGTCACTGCAGATCTACAATTTTAAAAGTCTATAGACAAAGCACAGTTGTTTGTGAAATACATATAAGGATCTTTGAGCTAACAGTCGGTAGCATTTATGAAAAAGAAATATGGTTGAAACAATGGTGTTTGCATTAAGGTCATGCATAAAATTCAGAATCTTCTCATTTATTTTTACTAACATCTCCAGTTAATTATTGTCCTCTTATTAACCCACAACTTTATAATGGAACTAGGTCTACTGTAAGACTGTAATGCTTAAGATGGAAAGCATTTCTAAGGATTTTGGCTACAGAGATGGTGAACAAGAGAGTAAATGTCTGCAAGAGAAACTATAGTGATAATGTTAGAAAAAGGTGTGGTGAGACGGGATGGCCTGTCCATTGATGATGGAAGCAAAAATTGTTAAAACTTTTCTGCAAAAATAGTTTGCAGAATAAACAAGTTATTAATGCCATTTGATCTGGTAATTCCATTTCTCAGCATCAATTCTAAAGATAAATTTGATAAGAATTCAAGTAAAGATAACATACCACAATGACAAAATATTTATCTTGATACAAAAGTTCAAAAATAAAAGTAAATTAAGTATATTATGATAGATCATTAGAATGAGTTATACCCCTACTGACTTACATTTTTGAAGTAATTTTGGTGATGACAGTCAATGATGTGAAGCTAAGAAAAGAATATGTATACTATATTGTTTATGTATGATTCTAATATGTAAACATATTCATACAAACATATATATCTACATCATAAAACCAAAAAGATATATCATCACGTTAACTCTACTTATTTCTGTGGAGATAAACATTATCTTCATTTTTTCTAATTATTTTCCAAGTTCTCTAAAATAAACTTAAATTCTGTGTTACAATTTCAGGGAAGGAAGCATCAGGATTGAGTGATAGCCTGAAGAAAAAAGGGGCAGACATTGATATGTCCTATGGTTGGGCCTTCCTAAGGACTGGTTACATTTCTCTTTCTGGAGATGAAACAAAGTTTCTAATCTCTGACATGACTGTTGGTATTTACTGACTAAGATTAAAAAGGATAAAATATTAGAATATCCCACAAGTCACTAAACAAATGTTTTAACATCTCTAGAGATAGCACAATTAAAGATTGGAAGATGACTAAAATAATATAATCATCCAAAATAATAGAAAAAATTAATACACAAAAGCTTTAGTTGATGAAAGTCCTTTGTAAATATGATTTGAACGTGGAACACAGGGGAAAGGAGTTTTGCAGCCTCTGAACCAAGTCAAACATGTTACCAGGTTTTTTAAATGCATGAGAAAATGTTTATTTTGCTGGTAACAGGCAAAGGTTTTCATGACTGAACCAGAATTGAGACTCTGAAAGTCAGTATGTACAGAGAGGCAACAGTGTTCTTTAGCAATTATCTTTAGACTTGGCATAGTTAAAAGACATTTAACCTGAAGACAAATTATATCCCCTGATTTTCATGGCAGACAAAAAATTGAGGCTTACCTTCCATTGGAGTTCAGATAGGTACGGACAACAATGTGGAGAGAGGGGAGGGTACTGGAAGTCGGTAATCACATGCGTTCAGTGACATTCTTGATGTAAGGGTCCAACAATTATATTGTTCTTCACACATGCAAAGAAGATTCAAGAACCCCCAAAGTGGCATTACTTTATCTATTAGTTCTAGAAATAACTGCATTACCCACACTGTTGATGGCCAAAAGTAACATTATGTAGGAAAATCATAGAACTAGAATACTATAAGTCACAAAATCATTCGGTCAAGGTGTACATTGAATGTGAAGATCTTTTAGGGCATGTTAACAAATTTATTATACCTATTATTTAACATATTCACAAATGGAATATATGATAAAAATATATATCTTTCGAGGGAGGTAGTTCAAGATGGCTGACAAGATGCAGCTTGTATGAACTTCCTCCACAGAGAAGAACCAAAATATCATGTATATATTCACACTTCAAATAGATCATCTAAGCCGGAACATTGGGGTTCAACAGAAAAGCAATGGGAAGTAAATAAGAAGAGGGAAGCTAGGCAGCCTACTCGGCTGGGATTGGCTGAGAACTAAGAAAACTACTCAGATGCCAGGAAAGGGCAAGTAAGAATGCCCTAGAGCTCCACATTCCCATCACAAACTTTCACAGTCCTACCTATGGGAAAACCCCTCAATCCATGCAGGTCTCAACACTAACATAAGGAGTTGCCCAGAGACTGCACAGAGGGACTACTCTAGAAAGGTGACTCATTCTGAGTCCCACAGACTTCTAAACCCTGAGCAGCTGCAGCCTTTTGCCATTCTGAAAGCTAAACCCCCTCTCCAAAACTAAATCCTGTCCTGGGGCTGATGCTACTGTTGCTGTCCCAGACCAAGGAGGGAGAGAGAAGACTGGGCACCTTCTCACATTGCAAGGACAAATGCCTCACAGCCACAGGCTTCTGGGAGCAAACCACAATCCGCACAGCTAACCACCTGCACAGCTCTCCTTGAGAATGGCTCCACCCTCCCCCGTCTCAGGCCTGCAGCTAGTGCTATTCCAAGAGCCCAAAGTATACAAGTTGTGTCTACCCTAAAGCCAGGGTTGTTGCTGTTTTTGCCGCTGCTTGACCAAGGAGGAAGAGGGGAAGCTGGACACTTTCACATGCCACAAGGAACAATGGCACCATCACTGCCATGGGCCGCGATGGGACCAAAGGGCAAGGAAACCACACATCACACAGCTACCTCCTTACATTGTCCCCACTGAGAATAACCTCACTCCACCTGGTGGAAAGCCACTGCCTACTGCTGAGCATTTTGCCAGTGTCCTGGGGACCACTCTGCCTCTGCCTATCTCTTCCAGCACCTGAATGTACTATCAGGGTGCAAGAGGACAAATGGCCTATCCCACTGCCCTAGTACTTGTGCGCTCAGGGGCCTAGAAATTGCCCAGCCTAGCCGATCACCAGTTGCATCTAAATGCTCCCCACAGAGTCTGAGGTCAGGCCAACACAACCTGCTGATACCACACAGCTGGCACTCATCCACATGCACCACAACAAGGTGAATGGCCCACTAAACATGTAGCAGCTACCACCAACACCAGCAGAGCCGCTTGGGTGCCAGTGGGTTCCTCCACCACAACTACTGCCATTGTTCATACCAAATCCACTGCTAAGAGACCCAAGAACCCTCTCACATGCCCAGACCACCACTGACATTACTGACATCTGAGTAAGTCACCTGGAACCGCAAGAATCAGGTTGCTTGAACTCACTGACATTGGTGCCAGCAAATGCCACACTGGAGCCCAAGGACAAGCATACTCAACCCAATGCTATTACTACTAGGGCCTGAAGACTGGCCCACTTGGCATTATGATCCCCAACAAAACTTTACCACAGCTTCTACTAATGCCTGCACCCTAAGCCACTAGAAAACTCACAGATATCACTGATGCTCTTTACAGCTAAATAAATCATACAGAGAGAACACTACTGCATGCATCCAAAATCAAAGCAAAAGTGCCCTACCCAACTAAATATACATATATTCCTATATATATATATTCTGAAAAAGTCCTCTCCTGTGAATGAAAATTTTAAAAATTAGAATCTGTGAATCTGAGTCATCCTTTATTTTTCTTTTCTATTAAGAAATGCATCAGGTTTGCAGCTGAGTAGCCTTTTAGCCTACTTCCTATCTATAGAAGGTTAGGAGAATAAATCCTTTTTTTTCTTCATTTTGTACCATATGTGTCTGTTTTTGGTCAAACCGACAGTCTTTCAGCTAGAGTATAAATCTAAAAATTTGTAGTTATCAGCTAGAGTATAAATCTAAAATTTGTAGAGTATAAATCTAAAAATTTGTAGTATAATATATCAAATTATATTTCATTCCATTAGACAAAAGTCACACTCATATTACTTTACAAGTCAGACATTTAACTGACTTAAGCATTTTGTATTTTGAAAAAAAGTTCTTAATATTCTTTAAAATACTATTGCTTAACAAAAAATATCTGTAAGGCATATCCTTATATATTTCTGTGGTATTTAACAAGGGGCCATACATCCTCATTCTGACTTCAATCTTTCCCAGAGTTCTAGACTTATTGCCTTGGGCTTAACTTTTGCTCTAAGGATATTTCTGACTTTCAGAATGTTTTGTTGCCTAGAAATACTTTCCTGTGCACTCTATATGTCCTCTAAATTATGTTAAAAAATGAAGCAGTCCCTACCTTTCATTTTATATTGTATTTTAGACTAGACTATTTTACCATAGTGGAATAGTCAATATTTCAGCATTCTGCCTTGAAATCCCCTTAGCTAGATCACTGAGTTCATCAGTTAAGTACAACTTTGTATTTCCTATATTACTGCAAGTCATAAAGGTTGCCAAACTTTATGATACTACATGACTAAGGTCCCCTTTTCTTCTGTTCTAACAATGTTCTCTTCATTGTCTTTCAATAATTCATGAACAATCTCCCCAAACTCTTCTAGCTTTCCTGTCTCCTTGAGGCCGTTCTAGCATCTGCCACCAGTTTCAGATTTTTGTATTGAAATACTTCATTTCTGGTCACAAGTACTCTTTCTGTTATTTATTGCTTTGTAACAAAGTACCCAAACTTAGTAGCTTGAAATGGCAATCATTTCCTTAACTCACACAACTCTGTGGGTCAGGAATTTGGGCAGGAGTCTTCTGCTCTATTTGACATCAACTGGGGTCACTTAGTGGTGTCTACCTAATGGGGAGGCTTATCTGGAGGGTCCAAGTCAGCTTCATTTAAATGCCTGGTACTTTAGAGAGGATGTTGGAAATATTGGGCTTAATTGAGACCCTTTTCTTCTTCATGTAGCCTGAGCCCTTCCTCCCCGCACCCCTCTGCACCTCCTCTCACCCATTATGATTTTACTTGAAGCGTAGTCTGCTGGATCAGGATTTTACTTGAAGGGTAGTCTGTTGGAAAGGTAGCCTGTTGGATTTTACTGAAAGATACCTGTTGCGTCAAGAGTTAAAGAGAAAAGGCAAAAACTATTTTTTTTCCCCAAAGAATTGACTCTAACTGGCAGAGATTTACTTCCACTACATGCATGGTCAGTCACAGATCAGGCCAGATATAAAAGAAGAGAAAATAGGGCCCACACTTGATGGAAGAACCATTATCTTATTCTTCCCTCAATGTTTATTTGTATAAACTAAGGTCTCACTATAAGTCAGACACATCAATTATTGGGAGGCTTGCACCCAAGGTACTACTAGCTGTAATCTTGAAAGTCTGCATATATAACATAAAAGCCATTTAAAAAAATACAGTTAGGCACTGTATAAGGATATATTGGTCAACAATAGACCTCATATATGACAGTTGTCCCATAAAATTATAACATAGCTGAAAAATTCTTAACACCTAGTGATGTTGTAGCTGTTATAACATCATAGCACAGGGCATAACTCACATGTTTGTGCTGATGCTGGTGTAAACAAATCTATTGCACTGCCCGTCTTATAAAAGCATAGCACACACAATTATGCATAGTATATAATACTTGATTATGATCATAAACAACTATGTTACTAGTTTATGTATTTACTCTACATACTTTTTATTATTGTTTTAGAGTGTACTCCTACTTATAAAAAATAGTAAACTGTAAAACAGTCTCAGAGAAGTCCTCCACGACGTATCCAGAAAAAAATATTATTTTCACGGGAAACGACAGCTGTATGCATGTTATTGCCGCTGAAGAGCTTCCAAAAGACATGGAGGTGGAAGACAGTGTTATTGATGATCCTGACCCTGCCTAGGCCTAGGATAATGTGTGTCTTTGTGTCTTTGTTTTAAACAGAGCTTAAAAAGTAAAAAATAAATAAATAAATTTAAATTAAAAATAAGGAGATAAAAAAGAACATATTTTTGTATAGATGTACAACGTACCTGCGTTTTAATATGTGCTATAATAAAAAAGTCAAAAAGTTTAAAAAACTAAAACGTTTATGGAATAAATAATAATCATAAGTTAAGGTTAATTTAATATTGAAGAAAATGTTCTAAATAAATTTAGAGTACAGTGTTTATAAAGTCTACAGCAGTGTACAGTGATCTCCTAGGCCTTCACATTCATTCGCCACTCACTCACTGGCTCATCTAAAAGTCAGCAACTTGCAGCCCTGCAGCCTCCATTCATGGTAAATTTTCTATACCGGCGTACCTTTAAAAAATCTTTTATACCATATTTGTACTATACATTTACTATGTTTAGAAGTTTAGTTACACAAATACCATTGAGTTACAATTGTGTACAGTATTCACTACAGTAACATGCTGTACAGATTTGTAGCTTAGGTGCCATAGGCTCTACAATCTAGCCTAGGTGCTTAGCAGGCTATACCATCTGGGTTTGTTTAAGTGTACTCTGTGATGGCCACACAATGATAAAATCACCTAATGATGCATTTTTTTCAGAACGTAAATCTGTCTGTCACTAACCCGTACATGTCTCTCTGTACAGTTCTGTGCTGTCTCATACTCCTCCACTCTCCAAACTCAGTTCATCTCTTTCTCATACACAGTCTATTTATTTCTTTCCTTCTTCTAACTTGACCCCAACCTACTTAGGAAATCTATGGGTTTGTCTCTGTTTTCTCTTTTTCTTCCTTCTCTATTTGTATGCTGAACAAAATACTCTGCTTTATATTTATCCATGTTCCTACTGTTTTTAGAACCTATACTCCATCCCTACCCCATGCAAGCTTCCCCTTTGCTTGCTGAATTTCTGCCACAACATCTTGCACTTTGCAGGTTCTTTTTACTGAAAACACGTGTGAACATTTGCAACAATCCTCTGTTGTGGTTATCTGGACAATATGTCTCTTCTAGTGAATTGTAAGTTTCATGTAGACAAAGGCCTCATCTGTTTCATTACTATTATTTGCCAGCAGCCAACACAGTTGCTGATACATATTTGATGTTCAGAAATTATGAATTATGTATTCAATAATTAATTAGAAATGTGAATACAATAAAGTTAAGTGAAAAATTAGGAATAGACATGTATCTATCCACAGAAAGTCAAAAATGTTAAAATGAAGTTATAAATAGTACCCAGTGTCACACTTATTAAAGCCTGTCTAAATGTCCAGAAATCATTTCAGGAATTTCTATACAAACGTTCCTCTATCTTCTCCAATTCTGATATTTGAAATGAATAAACGCAACACATAAAACCTACTTCCAGTTAATTCATATCTAATGTTTAAGGTTAAAGTAGCATTTTTTTCCATTACTGGGTTAAATAGCCTTTTGGAGGCTAAACAGGCAAATACATCAACATTGCTCATCAAAAAAATACATTCTTATTTTTCAAAGTCCCAGGTTTTGGAACACTACCACACTAAGTGGAAAACTGCCTAAATAATCTATCAGTATAGAAAAATAAATAGGTTATGTGCCATTTTCCAAAAGCATGGTACAGTGTTTGACAGCCATTTATATCATCAGACTCTTTTTTACTATGAATTCAGGGATAGCATTTTGGAAGGTTTATAATCTCTCTCCTGTTCACTGAATGTACACAGCAAATGAATGTATTTTTGGAGGATTTTCTCCATTCTCATTGCATGAGATTTCAGTGTTACATTAAAAACCCTAGTTTCCCAACCCACAAGACCTACAACCATCACAATCAGTGAAACTTAGTACATATCTTCTAAAGCAGCAGTATTGGTTTAGTACACTATAAATGCTTATTATTGCCTCTAGAATATTTTATGTTTGCTTTCTTCACATACTGGTAAGATGATTTTTCCTAACACATATTACCAATTTTAAAGTATGAATCTTAGAATGTGAGCCCTGAAAAGACCTTGAGAAGTCTTCTAGTCCACATCCTTGTATCCACATAGGTTGACTACAGCCCATCCTGAATAATGTTCACTAATACCATATTTAAATACCTCAGCAGGAAGAGGGTTCTTTTTGTTTTTGTCTGTGGCAGATTTCAATGTTTCATAACCCATAAAGCTCTTACAAAATTTTTCCTTATATCAACCCTAAATTACCAATGGCACAGGGATTTAGAGTTGAATCTTAAGTAACTAGAATAAATTACATCTGCTATGGAAACAGACACCCGCTGTGAATTTGAAAAACTGTTGTCTGTGTGAAATAAACTCAAAATATTACTTATCAGGGATGGAGTAAGTAATTTTCTATCAAGTGTCTCAACTCCACAAAGTGCTTGTACTATAGTAAGCTGAACGACTGTCATTAAACGGTCTTGGTCCTCCAGGACACTTGTGAGCAGTGTAAACACCAGAGCTAAAACAGAATGCAAGAATTGAACCATGACAAGGAATCAGACAAAACTGTGGTCAAGCCATCTGGGTGATGGGTTACGCACACACACAGGCATCCCACACTCATCTCAGCAAACACTATGTTTAAGCAAATGAGGAGAAGCTGAGCCAAGGTTCCTGTGCATATCAGTGCTTCATGAACTACAAGGGGACTTCACCAACAGAGACCCTTTTCTAGGATTTTAATCTAATAATACCACTGTATTTTTCGTGACTACATAACTTACTTATCTTCAGTGAAAATCTTTCTTTGTACTGATCCTCTAAGCTCATTTTGCCTAATGTTTGACCTTGACATCTGATGACACGTGATGGTGGAAGGTCAAGGGCTGATGTGAACAGTCGGCATACTCTAGGAAAGGAAGAAGGTGAAAGCTAAAAAGTAAGTAAGTAGAGCTGGCAAGTTATTTAAGTATGTATTAGTTGTGTCACTTCAGGTAAATTATTTAAGCTTTTTAAAGCTATGTTCCTTCATGAGTAAAATAGACATAACTCTGTCTACATCACAAGTTTGCATGAGGATTGAGTGTCATAATTCATGAGAAAAGCTTAGTACTCTTAATTATGGTTTCTGACAATTAATGTATGCAAGCATGAACATGCTAATATTAAAGTAGCTTCATTTATTTTTAATTCAGTAAGGATTTACCTATCATCTACTTAAGAATAAGATCTAGATTCAGTTCCGTTGGTGAAATCAAGAATGAATTAGAGAAAGATCTTAAATTCATTCAGTGTAAAAAGAGATGTGAGGTTTATCTATCAAAATGTAAGTACTCAATAAATGTTTGTCAATATTGTCAATCAACATTCACACTTGCACAAAATGAAAAAAGTTACTATATTGCAATATATAGCAATACTGGAGAAAAGTTGAGCTAAAGGGTCATATAGTTCAAACTGGGGGAGATAGGCTAAAAAATGTCCAGATATGTAAATAACATAGATTGGGAAGGTGTTAAAGGGAATCCTGAAAGTGCACGTGGTTTGTGGTCTAAGAAAGACATATTTTGCACCATTTGTCTTCTGAATTTTGTCTTCTGAATATGATACATTACTAGCAGTTCTCAAGAATCCACAGAAATATATTGTTTCCAGTTCAGCTGTCCTAAAAGGAGAATGACACTGTCTTACTACATTTAAGGATCTTTACAGATGAGTAATAAAATGGGACATCAGTCTCCAAAGAGGATAATTTCACTATTCTGTTTGAGGACATGTCTTCACCCGTGCTAAAGGTTATGCTTCCTCCTGTCTGGTTTTCCACGTGATTCTCCCTCTTTTCTCTACTTGCAATCTTTCCCCTCTACTGGCTCATTTTGTGCAGTTCAAGCCTCTAGCAACAAGAGAATGGAATTCTTAAATCTTTCGTCTTTATTACATTCTTTCACATCACAACTAAGCTGCTTTAAAAAGCAGTTTGTAAGACTTTCTGGTTTTGGTCTAGCCTGTAAACAGTTGTAAACAGTCACTATTCCATCCTAACAATAAGTAAAAGGCTGAACAAACTGAAAACTCAACAACTTTTCTTAGATCTGACAAAGAAGTAAGCTACAGGGCAAGGTGGTACCTCAGAAACTGGAAAGAGAGATAGATAAACAGGTGGATATAAAGAATTACAATTTGCTGGAGCAGAAAGACATGAGCAGTAACCTCCATAGGGAACCAAAGTCAGGTGAGGAAAACGTGAATTGTAATTGAGAAACTGATGAAGGCTTAGAGTAGACATGTTTGAGAGATGCAGATTCCAGTGGGACCCAGTTACTGGGGATCCCCACATTTTTGTGCATTTTTCCCATCAAGAGCTCTGCCATCTTTTCACTGCGAAAACTGGAGAAAAATTCCCTCAGACTTCCAGCAGAAGGAAGGGGGAAATAACCACTTTGAAATATACCAGAGTATTCTGTGGCTGTTCTATTTAACCAGATATTTTGCCAGAGCTTAACCTATTTGAATTTTTGTCAGAGCCTAGCCAATCTCAGAGAAGAAGTACCAAACTCCAGCCCTGCCTAGCCATCCTGTGAAACCTAGGAGAGTAGGAAAAAATTTTAAAAAGCGTTTGTCAGTATTGTCAACCAATTTCCAGCCCCACGCAGCCATCCTATAAAACCTAAAAGAGATTCACAGCCTACAGGCACTTCACAGCCCAGGGCACAGGATTATTAAAATACTGAGACATACTCATAGGACTATAGAATGCTTCCTCTCCCTGGATACCTTATTGCTACATTACTAAAGGCCTATTTAACACAGTTCCTTTACCCAGTACATCATGTCTGCCTTTCAACACAACAATGACAAATTATAAGACATACTAAAAGCCAAAACCACAATTTGAAGAGACAGAGAAAACACCAGAACCAGACTCAAATATGGCAGGGATGTTGTAATTCTCAGGCCATAAATTTAAAACAACTGTAATTAATATGCTAAGGGGTCTAATAGACAAAACAGACCACATGCAAGAACAGATGGACATTGTAAGCAGAAAGATGGAAATTCTGAGCCAATCAAAAAGAAATGCTAAAGATGGAAAACATTGTAACAGAAACGAAGAATGTCTTTGATGGGCTCCTTACTAAACTTGACACGGCTGAGGAAAGAATCACTGAGTTTCTGTTAACAGAAACTTCTAGAACTGAAAAATGAAGTGAAAAAGACTAACAAAAAACTGGAACAGAATATCCGAAATTTGTGAGATGATGGCCAAAGGTATAATTTACAGGTAATAGGAATGCCAGAAGTAGAGAGACGAAAGAGAGAAAGAAACAAAATAAATATTGAAATTAGTAATTACTGACAATTTCTCAAAATTAATGTTGGATACCAAAGCACAGATCAAGGAAGCTCAGAGAACACCAGAAAGGATGAATCTCAAAAATACTACATGTAGGCGTATCATAAACTGCAAAAAAAAAAAAAAAAAAAAAAAAAATAAGGTAAAGCAACAATGTTAAAAGGCAAAAGAGGAAAAAATACCTTTAAAGACACAAAGATAAAAATTATACCTGACTTCTCCAAAAGGAGTAGAGCAAAATATTAAAAATATTTAGGAAAAAACCCCAACAACCTAGAATTCTTTACCCTGCAAATTTATTCTTCAAAATTGAAGAAGAAATAAACTCTTTCTCAGACAAACAAAAATTGAGAGAATTTGTTGGCAGTAAACCTGTCTTACAAGAAATGTCAAAAGGTCTTCAGAGATAAGGAAATTTACATACGTCAGAAACTAGGATCTGTGTAAAGAGAGGAAGAACGCTAGAAAATGAATAAATGAAGGAAAAATAAAAACCTTTACTTTTCTTATTCTTAATTGATCTAACATACAAAAATTTGTTTAAAGTAATGATATCAATATATCCAATTATGTATGTCCATGGGGATATAACTATATGTATGATTATATATAAATGAAAAGAACACCAGAAATGATACAAAGCCTAGAAGGGAGAAATTAAGAATATTTTGTTATTATAAGGTATTTATCCTACCTATGATATTTCTACTAGCATCCTTTTTAACCTTCTGTTATTTTCTAAGAGGATATAAGCTTTATGTATCGTCTCACTTTTTCTATACCTTCACCAGCAGCACATTTAAAAGTCCATATCTCTAGCAACAACGTCTTTATGATTATTTGGATGATTACTGTAACAACACCCTACTATGGTACCAAAGTCTGTGTTAATTTCCTATTCCTGCTGCAAAAATTAATATAAATTTAGTGGCTTAAAAATCACGTTTATTTTCTTATAATTGCATAAGTCAGAAGATCAAAAACAGTTTCACTGGACCAAAGGCAATATATCATCAAGGTTAGTTCTTCTAGAGGTTCTGGGAGAGGATTAGTTCTTGCTGCTTCCACCTTATAGAGGCTGCAGCATTCATTGGCCCCTTGGTGCATGACTTCAGTCTCTGCTTCCAGCATCACATTGCCTTATGATTGCTAAATCAATCATATATCGACATAAATGCTTTTGTATTGATACTTCTTTGCTAGGGACACTAAGAAAAAGCAATCATTGCTACTTGAAAAGCCATGGAAAGATCAGAAGTGAAAACAAAACAAAAGAAAACTCAGATTACTCTTCCTTGTATGCTTCATGGTTACTCTTTCCTCAAACTTTGCGGGGGTTAAAGACATAGTGTTAAAAAGACCAAAGTTCCTAATACAAATTCAAGCGTGCAAGAGTAATAACTTTGTTGAGCTTGTGTGCTACCCTAGAATTCAGTTTGGTTTTCTAAGGTTTTGGCTTAAAATGTAAATAAGGACAAAAGCTGTACAAGCTTTGTCCTGTAAACTTAATTCTTTTTATCATGTAAAAATGTATAGTATGAGAATGGTTACTCTATGAACTGAGATGGTTCTTGCTTGTCATTTAAATATTGTGGCCCTAACAATATTTCTTTATAATGGCGCATTAGGAACAGGCATTAGTAAACAGTAGGAAAAATTGAAGACTATTTGTCAGCAAGCTGTGACATAGATGAAGAAACATGTCTAAACTTGTGAATGGTGGAGAAACCTGGGGAAGGGATGACTTACTGATCTGTTGGAGTGTGGCTTCAGAGTGGTAATGAAGATTATAATAGAATATGATGTTCACAATATTAGATTTCTGAAGGGATAAGAAAGAAATGTCCAGAGGAAAAAAGATAAAAATTTGAAGAAGTGATGACTTAATAGAATGTCAAGCATTCTTTTCTGTGAGATGTGATATTTTAGCATCATTAGGATGAAGTGAGAGAATATAAACATGAGAGTCTGTAGTAGAAAGGGGGAAACATAGTAACAGTTTATATAGGTTTTTTTTTTGTGCTAACTTATATGTGCATTGAATTCTATAGGAAGGATAAGGGGGAGGAGTAGGAGTAGGAAAAGAAGTAGGAGGAGGAGGAAGGAAGAACAAAGAGAAGGAGAAAGAGCAAAAAGAGCAGTAGCAGCAGTTCCAGCATAGAACAAGAACAAGAACAGGAAGGTCCTGATAACAAGTTGAGTTGCTTTGATTATGTGGCTCTGGAGAAACAGATTACAGATCTTAAGGCAGGAGACCCCCTATCACAGTTAACACTCCAGCAAAAACTGAGAACTATCAGATTTTAGAAATGATTACTCCTAGAGGCAAGGCATCCTGCCAATAAAGATCAACACTTGCAGAGAGCTTAACGTCTGCTAAGGACTACAATAGGTGCTATATATTTATTAAATCATTTAATAGTTATAAAAAGCCCATGAGATGGGTGAAATTATTTACCAATTGGGCAATTCAGGAACAAAAAGGTTAAATAATTTACCCAAGCTAGTCGGTGCCAGAGCTGGGATTTAAACTGAGGCAATAAAAGAGGCCTGACAAGAGCAACATGAAAAAGTAGGAGATCCCGGCCTTCATCCACCAACTAAAAACAGTAATCAGACATTTTTCATGAACAAAATAGCTCTGGGAGAGTGCAAGAGTCCAGTACAAAGCTACAGCAACACAGCAGTGCAAAGAGAGAGAAAAGGAGAAAAGCTATTAACCACACAGAAGGGTAGGAGGAACAGTTTCATTCTGCCTTCATCATCCCATCCCTCAGGCCTATACAGTTCAATGTCAGAGGAATTTCCTCAGCCCACAAATTCCCTTCATAGGGAAAAAGAAAGCCAGAGTGAATGACCAGCTTCACTAGCTTTTGGAGCACTTCACATTTGACCAACATTATTTTCACCCCACCCACTGGAGAGATCAGCATAACCAAGATATCTAGAGATGGCTAGGAGCAAAGAAGAAGGAAGAGGACTGTCAGTATCATCCACACAGTGGGAGCCACCGCAGTCCACAGTGTCCAGCTCGTCAGAGGACCCCTGCAGCCTTCACTAATGAGGACCTCAACAGGCATTATGAACACCTTGCAGCTTTTGCTGCAAGGACCCTGCAGTTTTTCACATTCACAGACCACAGCTCTCAAACTCCTAATCCATCCTGCCAGGAACATTCCATCCCGTGCCACCACAGGTGTCCCAGCCACCACATATATGTCTGAAACCAGCTCCAGCCCCTGTGACCAGTGTTTCCCTCCTCCCCATTGTTCATGCACCCATGGCTGACCACTTGCATGCAGCTTATGCCAACCCCACTGCCAGTCTCCTCTTCCACCCTCATGGACATTGCCAGCCCTGACACCCACAGCTGTGCATGCACAGATAGACAAACTCAAAGCCTGCTAACAGCCTCCACCACTGTGCATACAGCCACAGCTGGTCCCTGCAGCCGCTTGCATGCAGGCTGCCAGCTTGGCCCCTGCATGTGTTCATGCACACACGACCAGTCCCAACCCCCATCAATGCCAGACCTTACCATCAGGCATGTGCACACCACTGACATAAGCCTGAGATGTCACCTACCTCAGTCCCTTTCCACCCAAAGAAGATCACTGCTAAACCAAAAAGCACCTCTAAGGACCCAAACAACCCTCACAGCCATCACAGGCATTTGTAGCTCTCACCCCATGGGCCATGCAGTTGCTGCTGTTGCAGACTAATCCCTGCTGCCTGATCCACTGAGAAACTGTCTCCCTGCCACATTTGGTGTCCCATGATAGTATCCACAGTGTCACTACACATTTGAATGTGCCCCCTCAACAACACCCAAGGAACTTCACCCTACCCCCAGCAATACTGAAGGTATTGCTGAAGGTCTTTTCTTAGTGAAGCCAGTCCATAAAGTCTGGAAGAGGTGATAAGTTACTTAAATACACAGACACCTAAGCAAGTCTACAAGGATTACAAAGACTCAAGGAAATATGACACTACCAAAGGAACAAAATAAACTTCCAGCAACTGACCTGAAAGAAATAAATATCCATAATTTGCCTGAAAAAATAATTCAAAACATGTATTCTAAAGAAACTCAGTGAGCTACAAGAGAACACAGATACACAATTTGACAAAATCAGAAAAATAATATAAGAAGAAAATGAGACCAATAAACAAAAGTTAGAAAACATAAAGAAAGAACCAAATAGAATTTCTGGAACTAAAGAATATAAAAACAGAAAAAAAATACAACAGAAAATGTATTAAAGTTAGCGTTGTTCAGAGGAATAGAAACAATAGGAGATGTGTGTGTGTGTGTGTGTGTGTGTGTGTGTGTGTGAGAGAGAGAGAGTTCATTAGGGAGCACTGGCTCAACATAATTACAAAACAAAGTACTGATATGACTCCAATGAGCAGAGAAACACCAGGGCTCTTGTTTCACATTGTGACATGGTAAAAGCCCCATAAAACTGCATACTTCAACCATACCTCGGCTTTCTGTTGCAACTGCTCTCTGTAACCCTGATGTGACAGGCAAGCAGTCCAAACCCACACCGTCTTGGCCCCTGCGACTTCTAATAAGTAACTAAGGTCTGTAATTTCCATCCTACCCAGGCAGTGTGTAAACTAACGCTTATCTTGACTTCCGTGAACCACTTAAGTAACAATCGGAATGTCTGAAGCCCCTCACCCTCATCTCCACCCAGCAGGTAATTTATGGAACGTCCAAAGCCCACTGGCCCTTGGAATATCGGAAGCCCCTCACCCCCAGCCCCCGCCCCTTACCCTCACCCCCCGAGGTGGTTTACGCATAAAAGGTCTTGACACCCTCCTTTCGGGGCCACAGGTTGGAGAGATGCAAGTCCTCTGTGGCCACCAGCAATAAAGACCCTGCAGTTTGGCATACTTTTGTCTTGGTGTTAACTTTCTATGCTCACTCCGGTACAACAAAGTGAACTGGATAAAACACACGGACATACATGGAGTGGTTTTAAGGAGCAGAGAGTTTAATAGGCAAGAAAGAAGGGAGAAGAAAGAATGAATAAGCCTCCTGTACAGAGACAGAGGAAGGGAAGCTCCAAAGCTGAGAGAGGAGACCTCAATTGTGGTGGATACCAGCCAGTTTTATGGAGGCTGGAGGAGGTGGTGTCTGATTTGCATAGGGCTCAGGGGATTGGTTTGACCAGGCATGTCATTCACGTAGCTGGCAGAAAAAAGTTGGCCCTCCCACCTTAGCCTTTTAATATGCAAATGCAAGGTGCCATAAAACTTTACACACATGGGGATATGTAGGGGTGGCCATGTTGCCAAGCACACGTGAGGGCAAGGGCAAGAGGACAATGGTGGGAATTGCCATGTTGGGTTGACCCAGTTTCTAATGGCCTGCATTTGCATGTTAAAGGTTTCCTGCCTGGCTCTACAAGCAAGGGCTTTCTTGCTAGAGAAGAAACATTTCTGGAGCTGCTTTAAGAGAGACGTAAACTCTCCAAGGACCCCTTTTCCTCTCTACCTGTCTAAAATGATTTCTTAATAACTCCTACCAAAGTACTACTTAGTCTATCTGCAAGCAGGGGAAAGAGAAATTGGCTCACACAGTTAAAAAACAAAGTACTACTTTAGGCTGTCTTCAAGCAGGGGAAAGAGAGAAGCCAGTAGCATGGCTCAGTCCAAGTCCAAAAGCCTCAAAACCAGAGAAGCCACAATGCAGACCTCAGTCAGAGTCCAAAGGCCCAAGAACGCTTGGGAGGCTACTGGTGCAAGTTACAGAGTCCAAAGGTCAAAGAACCTGGAGTCTGATGTCCCAGGACAAGAAGAAAGGAAGCCAAGCATCCAACAAGCATGGAAAGAGAGAGCAAACTGACTTAGGAAGCAAGCTACCTGTCCCTCTTTTTCCATCTGCTTTGTTCTAGCAGCTCTAACCACCAATTGGATGGTGCTCATCCACATTGAGGTGGATCTTTCTCTTCTAGTCCTTTGATTCAAATGTCAGTCTCCTCTGGTAATACCCTTCCAGACACATCCAAGAACAATGCTTTATCAGCCATCTAGGCATCCCTCAATCTAGTCAACTTGACACCTAATATTAACCACCACAGACAGCTACAGTAGCAGACTCAATCAAGCAGAAGAAAGAATTTTCAGCAAACTCAAAGACAAATTTGAAATTAAATAGTCTGAGGAGATCAGAGAAAATACATTTTAAAGCAGTGCAGAAAATTTACCAAATTTATGGGACATCATTAAGAAAAATCAATATACAAATTACAGGCATCCAGGATTCAGGAGAAGTGAGAATGAAAGGAGCAGCAAGCTTATTTTTTTTAAAAAGAGGGAGATAGGATTTAGATGGCATATAGGAGGCAGGACTAGCTTGCAGCTCCCACTTGGAAGGACAGAATGGAATGTGAAAACTCATATCATGAACTTTTAAGTTGTAATCAACTAATTAGAGAGTTATAACTATAAGAAAGCTTATGTAAGCCTTAAATCCACAAAGAAAAACCTATAGTGGATACACAAAAAATGAAGTGAAAGTAATCAAACCAAGCCACTACAAAAAAAAAAAATCAAATAATAAAAGAAGACAGTAAAAGACAAAAAGAGAAGCAAAAGACCTGCAAAATAAAGAGAAAACAATTAATAAAATGGCAGTAGTAAGACATCAATAATCACTTTAAATGTAAATGAACTAAACTCCTCCATCAAAAGGCATAGTGTACCTGACTAGATATTATTTTATTTTATTTTATATTTTTACGTTGTAGATTCAGGGGGCATAAGTGCAGGTTTGTTACTTGAGTATATTGCATGATGCTAAAGTTTGGGCTTCTAATCATCCTGTCACCCTAGCGGCTAACATAATACCTGAGAGGCATTTTTAAACTCTTGCTCTCCTCCCTCCCTCTCCCCTTAAAGAATCCCTAGTGTCTACTCTTCCTTTTTGTCTGGGTGTACTTAATGTTTAGCTCTCACTTATAAGTGAGAAAATGAAGTAATTGGCTTCTTGTTTCTGTGTTAATTCACTTAGGATAATGGTCTCCAACCATACCCATGTTGCAAAGGACATGGATTCACTCTTTTTTATGGCTGCATAGTATTCCATAATGTATATGTATCACATTTTCTTTATCCAACCTAACATTGGTGAGCATCTGGGTTGATTCCATGTCTTTGCTATTGTGAGTAGTTCTGCAATAAACATCCAAGTGCCAAGTGTCTTTTTGGTAGAACTATTTATTCTCCTTATAATACCAAATAATGGGATTGCTGGGTTGATGGTAATTCTATTGTTAGTTCTTTGAGAAATCTCCACATTACTTTCCATGGTGGCTGAACAAATTTGCATTCTGATCAACAGTGTATAAGCAGTCCCCTTTCTTCTTAACCTCGCCAAAATCAGTTATTTTTGGACTTTTTAATAATAGCCATTCTGACTGGTATGAGATGATATCTCATTGTGGCTTTGATTTGCATCTTTGTGGTGATTAGTGATGTGATGCATTTTTTTCACATACTTGCTGGTCACTTGCCTGTCTTCTTTTGAGAAGTGTCTGTTGATCTCCATTGTCCACTTTTTAAGGGTGTTATTTGTTTTATTTTCTTTTGATTTAAGTACCTTACAGATTCTGGGTATTGTCCTTTGCCAAATGCATGGTTTGCAGATACTTTCTCTCATTCTGTAGGATGTCTGTTTCTTTTGCATGCAGCAACTTATCAGTTTAAGTCCCATTTGTCTACTTTTATTTTGTTGCATTTGCTTTTGGAGCCTTCTTCATAAATTCTTTTCCTGGATTAATGTCTAGAAGAGTATTTCCTAGACTTTCTTCTAGGATTTTTATAGTTTGAGATCTTACATTTATGTCTTTAAAACATCTTCAGTTAATGTCTTTAAAACATCTTCAGTTAATTTCTGTATATCGTGAGAGGTAGGTATCCAGTTTCATTCTTCTGTATATGGCTAGCCACTTTTCCCAGTACCATTTATTGAATAGGATACCATTTCCCGATTGTTTTTATTGACTTTGTCAAAGATCAGTTGGTTGTACATGTGCAGCTTTATTTCAAGGGTCTCCATTCTGTTCCATGGGTTTACATGTTTATTTTTGTTCCAGTACCTGCTATTTAGGTTACTGTGACCATGTAGTGTAGTTTGAGGTTGGTGAGATGTGATGCCTCAAACTTTATCCTTTTTGAGTAGAATTGTTTAGGCTATTATGACTCTTTTGTAGTTCTATGTGAATTCTAGAATAGTTTTTCTAATTCTGTGAAAAATGACATTGATAATCTGATAGAAATAGCATTAAATCTGTACAGCGTTTTGGACAGTCTGGCCATTTTAATCATATTATTTGAATCCATGAGCATGGAATGCTTTTCCATTTATTTGTGTCATCTACGATTTATTTTAGTAGTAGTGTTTTGTAGTTTTCCTCATAGAGTTCTCTCACCTCCTTAGTTAGATGTATCCTAGGGATTTAACTTTTCTGTGTGGCTATTGTAAATGGATTGCATTCTTGATTTGGTTATCAGCTTGAATATTATTGGTGTATAGAAATGCTACTGATTTCTGTATGTTGATTTCATATCCTGAGACTTGGCTGAAGTAGTTTAACAGATCTAGAAGTGTTTTGGCAGAATCTTTATGGTTTTCTAGGTGTATAATTGTATCATCAGTGAAGAGACGTAATATCACTTCCACTTTTCCTATTTGGATGTTTTGTATTTCTTTCTCTTGCCTGATTACTGTGGCAAGAACTTCCAGTACTATGTTGAATAGAAGTAGTGAGAGTGGACATCCTTGTCTCGTTCCAGTTTTTAGAGAGAATGCTTACAACTTCCTCCTGTTCAGTATAGTGTTGGCTCTTGATTTGTTATCAATAGCCCTCATTATTTTGAAGTGTGTTCCTTCAATACCAAGTTTATTGAGAGACTTTATCATGAAGGGATCCTGGATTTTATCAAAATCTTTTTACGTATCTTTTGAGATCATCATATGGTTTTATATTTTATTCTGTTTATGTGGTAAATCACATTTATTAATTTGTATATGTTGTACCCTTCTTTTATCCTGGCAATAAAACCTACTTGATAATGGTGAATTAGCTTTGTGATGTGCTGCTGGATTTGGTTTGCTAGTATTTTATGGAGGACTTTTCATCTATGTTCATCAGGGATATTGGCCTGTACTTTACTTTTTTGTTGTGTTTTTGCCAGATTTATGTATCACCATAATACCAGTTTCATAGAATGAGTCAGGAAAGACTCCCTCTTCCTCAATTTTTTGGAATAAATTTATTAGCATTGGTATCGGCATGTCTTTATATGTACAGCAGACTTTGACTGTGAATCCATCCAGTCCAAGGACTTTTTGGGTTGGTAGAGTTTTCTTTTTTTCTTACAGATTCAATTTCATTACTCATTATTGGTCTGTTTAATATTTCTGTTTCTTCCTGGTTCAATCTCTGAAGGTAGTGCTTTCCAGGAATTTATGCATAGAGATGTTCATAATAGTACCCGAGGATCTATTGCATTTCTATGGGATCAGAAATAAACTCTTGTCATTTCTGATTGTGCTTATTTGGATATTCTTTTTTTTCTTTGGTAACCTAGCTAGTGGTCTATCCATGTTGTTTATCCTTTCAAAGAAACAACTTTTTATTTCATTGATCCTTTGCATGGTTTTGTTTTGCAGGGGGCAGGGGTGGGGTTCTCCATTTCATTTAGTTCTTCTCTGATGTAGTTATTTCTTTTCTTTTGCTAACTTTGGGTTTAATTTCTATTGTTTTTCTAATTCTTTCAGGTGTTAGGTTAGGTTGTTTATTTGGGAACTTCCTATCTTCTTAATGTAGGCATTTAGTACTAACAGCTTTCCTCTTAACAGTGCCATTGCTGTATCCCAGAAGTTTTTGTCTGTTCTTTCTCTATTTTCATTTGCTTCAAAGAATGTTTTAATTTCTGCCTTAATTTTGTTGCTTACCCAAAAGTAAGTTGTAAGTTATTTAGTTTCCATTAACTTGTGTGGTTTTGAGAGTTCCTCTTTGTATTGATTTCTATTTTTATTTCACTGTGGTTCACGAAGATGCACAATATAATCTATATTTGAATGTGTTGAGACTTGATTTATGACTGAGAATGCGGTCAATCTTAGTCAATCTTAGGGAATGTTTCATGTGCAAATGAGAAGAAAGTATATTTTGTGGTTGTTAGAAGGAGTATTCTGTAGATTTCTGTTATGTCCAATTGCTCCATATCAAATTTAAGTCCAGAATTTATTCCCAAAGTGCTGGTATTACAGAAATAAGCCACCCTGCCAGGTCACTATTTTCAACAATGAATAGAACATCCAGACAAAAAATCAATAAGGAAACAGCAGCCATGAGCAACAATAGACCAAATGTACTTAAAAGACAAATACAGAAATTTCCACCCGACAGTAGAATGAGTCTTCTTCTCAAGTTCACATGAAACTTTCTCCAGAACAGACCACATGTCAGGTGACAAAACAAATCTTAACAAATATAAGAATATTAATACCAAGTGTCTTCTTAGTGTACAATGCAATGAAACAATAAATCAAAAACAGAAAGTGAACAGGAAAATTCACAAATATATGAAAACCAAATTACACTCTCTTGAACAATCATTGAGTAAAGAGAACATCAAGAGAATATTTTTAAAACACCTTGATACAAACAAAAATGCAAAATAAAATCACCAGAATGTATGGAATGCTGCCAAAATATTATTAAGAGTTTATAGCACTGAACACCAACATTTTGTAAAAAGAAAAATCTGTATAAATCAATACAACTTTACAATTGAAAAAAACTAAAATAAACACAAAGTCAGCAAAAAAAAAAGGAAATAATACTGACTAGAGCAAAAGTAAATAAAGAGCAGAAAAACAAATAGAAAAAAAATGAAACAAAAAATTGGTTTTTTAAAAGATAAATGAAATTGACCAACCCTTATCTAAGACGAAAAAGGGAGAATACTCAAATAAACAAAATCAGAAATTAAAGAGTAAACATTACAATGCATAGCACTGAAATAAAAAAGATTATAGGGAATTATTAAAAACAATTATATGCCAACAAATTGGGTAACCTAGAAGACAGGGATTCCTAGAAACATACAATCTACCAAGACTAATTCAAGAAGAAATAGAAAGCCTGCACAAATCAATAACAAAGAGATTAAATCTGTTCTCAAAAACTCTTCAACAGAGAATAGTCCAGTACGAGGTGGCTTCATACAGAAAGTCTATCCAACATCCAAAGTACAAATATCAACCCCTTTTATACCCTTCCAAAAGACAGAGGAACAAACACAGTCAAATTCATTTTGTGTGGCTTAATTCCAAAGTCAGGCAAAGGAAATGCAAGAACACAAAACTTACAAACCATATCCCTGAACAAAGCTGGAGCCATCACACTATCTGATCTCAAAATGTACTATATAGCTGTGGTAATCAAAATAGCATGTTACTGGCACAATAAAGATGTATAGACCAATGGACAGAATACAGGACCAAGCAATAAAACCACACAGGTGTCAGGAAGATGCAATGGGAAAAGGACAATCTCTTTAACAAAGGGTATTGGGACAAATGAATACATGTATGCAGAAGAATGAAATTAGACCCTTATTTCACACTGTATTTCACAAAAATCAACGCAAAATGCTTAAAATACTCTGTCTCATACTTGAAGCTGTAAAATTTCTAGATAAAAACATGAAGAAAAACCATCTTGACATTGGTCTTGGCAATAATTTTCTGGATATTACATCAAAAGCACAGGCAACAAAATTAAAAATAGACAAGTGGGATTATGTCAAACTAAAAATCTCCTGCATAGCAAAGGGAACAATCAACAAAACTCCAGGCAATATTAAGAATGGAAAAAATATTTCCAAACCACATATCTGATAAGGAGTTAACATCCAAAATATATAAAGAACGTATGCAATTCAGTTCCAAAAAAAAAATCTCAATTAAAAAATAGTCAAGAAAACTTAAATAGACACTTGTCAAAAGAATATATTCAGACGGTCAAAAAAGACATGAAAAGGTATTCAAAATCTCTAATCATTAGGGAAATGCAAACAAAACAAAAATGGAGACATCACCTCACACCTGTTAGAATGATTGTTACCAAAAAGACAAAAGATATCAAGCATTAAAGAGGATGTGGAGAGAAGACAACTCCTGTATACTGTTGGTAGAAATGTAATTTCATATAGCCATTATGGCATAGGGTATACAGTTTCCTTAAAAAATCAAAAGCTATCATATGACTCAGCAATCCTACTACTAGGTATACGTCGAAATAAGTTGAAAACAGAATCTCTGCCATGTTCATTGTAGCATTATTCACAATAGCCAAAATATGTGACATATTATTTATCCTTCAAAAGGAAGAAAATTCTGCCCTGGATTCAGCTGGAGGCCATTACACTAAGCAAAATAAGTAACACAGAGAAAGTGAAGTACTGCATGATCTCACATACATGTGGAATCTAAAATAGTCAAACTCACAGAAGAAGAAAGACTAGAATGGTGGTTTCCAGGGGACTGGAGAAAGGAAGATATGAGGTAATGTTGGTCAAAGGATGAAAATCTTCAGTTATGCAAGATGAATAAGTTCTGGTGAGCTAATGTACAGTGTGGTAATGATAATTAAACACAGTGTATTGCAAACTTGAAATTTCCTAAAATGATAGATGATAAATTAAGTCTTCTCTCCATACATACATAAGGGTAAATATGTAGAGGTGACAGATACGTTAATTAGCTGGAATTTACAATGTATATGTATATCAAAATATCAAGTTGTACATATTAAATATATAAAATGTCAATATTCTCTCAATAAACTTGTTTAAAATATTATGAACTTGATTGTGCTGATGGTTACACAACTCTGTGGTTAGACAACACAATAAATTTTATTTAGTAAAATCTACTGAATCTGTACACTTTACACGGGTGAATTTTATGTAAATTTTATCTCAATAAAGCTTTTTACAAAAATATAAACCAAGGGAGTCATGTTCCAGAACCCATATTTTGGGGTTTTTGTTTTGCTTTTTTTTTTCAGAAACCATGTTTTTAACTATTATTATGCACTGTGTCTCATGCTAAGTAAGAATTGGTAGCATTTTTCTTGCAGGGAATGATGGCTTACACCTGTAATCACATCACTTTAGGAGGCCAAGGCAAGCAAATCACTTGAGGCCAGGTGTTTGAGACTAGCCTGGCCAACATGGTGAAACTCTGTCTCTACTAAAACTACAAAGACATTAGCCAGGCATGGTGGCACATGCCTGTGATCCCAGCTGCTCCGGAGACTGAGGCCCGAGAATGGCTTGAACCTAAGAGGCTGAGGTTGCAGTGATCTGAGATCACACCGCTGCCCTTGAGCCTGGGAGACACAGCAAGACTCTGTCTCAAAAAAAAAGAAAAACAAAACAAAAAAGTAGGAGCATTTTTCAATAAAAATCCTAATTAGTACATGTTAATTATCTTGATATAGTCATTTCACAATATATACATATTTCAATATATCATCTTGTATGCAATAAATATATATAATTTTCATCAATTTAAAACAGTTAATTTAAAATAAAACAAAATAAGATTTTACATTTTTGAAGAAAATACTGATTGGCATATGCTCAGGTTACTGACCTGACATCTGGCCCACCAGTCAGTGTGAAGACAAATCAGTGCATCCCATTTATTGGTACAGTCGTCAGAGCTGATTAAATTCAGTGAAAACAGAAAACAAAACAGGAATATTGAAGAGTCCTTTTGAACCAGATATTTAAAGTTTTAGTTTCTTTAATCATCAAATATAATTTTTTAGTAGTTTTTAAAATTTCTGATATGAGCAATATCACACAAGGAAAAAACAGTAAATTACATCTAGCAAACTACCCCCGATAAAAGAATAAAATTGTACCATGTCAGGGTTATAGAATAAAAACACGTTTGCCGTGAGCATTATGAATACAGTGGGTATGAGATAAACTACTGCATTTTTATTCTTATTGTCATTGTTGTGAGACAGGAGTAAGAATAATTCTCCAATATCAGACATGTACCTGATCCCCTAATCCTGGAGACAAAAATCTGTGCTGGACATGATGCCCACAGTGAGTGCTGCCCAGTATGACCGTCTAGTGGCAGTATCAGGTGTAGATTCCTCAATGGGACCCCTGCCAGGGTGGCTATGCTCAGAATTCAGTAAGTGTGCTGTGCCTCTTGGTTAAGTATTGATGGTGGAAAAGTTACTTGTTTTAAGCTTAGGCAATATTTCAATACCACATCCCATTGTTTTCCTTATGTATTAAAAGAATCACCAGGTAATAAGCTGCTGTCCTTTGAAGCCTTTCATAATAACTCTTTCACCTTTTGCCTGCCTATCAGCTTTTCCTGCCTAATAAATCACCTCAAAACTTAAAGTTTTAAAACACCTAAAATTTATTTGTTAATAGCTCACAATGCTATAACCACTGGGTGGTTCTTTGGCTGGCCTGCGATATGCTCGTTCATGTTCTTCTATCTAGTTGGCTTCCAGAGCAGCTCAGGGTTGGTTGCTCAAGGGGGCCTCACCTGGGCTGGCTGCTCGAGGCTCCATGTGTCTCTCATCATCCCCGGGCTAGGCTGGGATTGTTCCTACGGTGTCAGAAGGGCTCCAAGAGTTGCCTCTGAATAATGAAATCTCCCAGGTCTTCTGGCCTGGTCTCCATCTTCTATTGTTCCTGGAAGATTGCAAAGAGACCACAGCTTCTGTAAAGAGGACCTGGAAGCAGAACACCACCATTCCTAGTCGCTACTCCTGGGATTCGCTTATCTGACGTAACCTGCGCAGAGGACCCAGCCTCGCCCAAGCGCTAACACTGCGCATGCTCACGCAGTAGCACGGGCTCGCCGGCGCCTGCCTCCCTGCCCCGTGCGGCACCCAAATGGAAATGACTGTGCTCATTTTTCGGTTAAAAAATAAAATCTAAGCTTCAGTGAAGCTGGAATTTGTTCAGCGTGATTGTTTCAAAAATGTAGAGGAGAAGTTCTCCATAATAGGTCTTTCATGAAGTCATGGTCTCTCTTCATAATGACATGTTGAAAACTGACATCTATTGAAAAAAATGTATCAAGGAAGACATGAGGAATTTGTTTACATCTGAGGTAAACATGGTGAATGCAATCATAAAAGCCACTGACGAAAAATGACAGCAGAGGCCCTTCCCCAGTTCTGCTCTGCCCTGCTGGCTTTCCTGGGGACTGATTGTCCCTCTACCAGCAGCAGAGACTTAGGGTTATTTATGGATGACAGATAATTTCATTGGCTTTCTGCTTACTGAAACCTCTGATCTGATTTTAACTTTGAAGTTGAAAATAAAGAAGTGAGACTCCTTAGTTCTCCCAACCTCTCCTCCTCCTAACAAAATCCTCTGGCTTTTGGAGAAAATTCACTAGCCTGTGCTTTTAGAAGGGACATTTAAATTTTGAACCCGTGGTATAGCGCAAGTACCCACCAATAAACACGGAGGCTGGCTGTGGAGCCAAGCATCCGTCCTTCCGTTGTTGGGTCATGGGGAGGGTGCAGGGAAGGTGCCAAGGCTCCAGGGCATAATAAGCTGGTGGAAGAGAGGAGTGGAGTAGGAGTTCTTGGATGTCTTGGAGTAGTGACCACTTTCTTACTGGAAAACAATATTTTAATATTTTAATACCAGTATGGCTCTACCAGTGTTAAGTGTCAAGACTTTGTGAGTTCCTTAAGAGCAGAGGCTGTTTTATTTTTCATTAAACATCACGGTTCCACAAGCCTTTATCTGCAATTATGAAATCTAAAAACTTGAAGAAAACAAAAATTGTCTCTATAACTCCTCTTGGCTGCGAAAGCTGGTTTATTTTGACTTGAGACCATTTATAAACTTTATTATTCCTAAGTGAATAGTCATGATTTTCACCACTGACACATTAATGTGTTTGATTATAGGATACTGCTCAGGGTCCTCCGGGGGGTATTTTGTAATAGAAGATGCATGCACTGTTTTATTTTCCTAAAATTTGAAAAAAAAATTACATTCAGAAGCACATCTGCTCCCAAAGGTTTAGATAAAGGACTGTGTACAGATACCACCCATCTTGCTGTGTGCTCTGGCTCTGGGGCAGAGTGAGTAGTCAACAAATTCTATGTTGTTCAGTGAAACTGCCTATGTGGCTTTCAAATTTTGCTTTGATGAGATGAAATGGCAAAAGGGATGAAAAAAACTGGTTTCTGTCCAGACTCAGTTTTGTACACATTTTTTTTTTTTTAAGACAGAATCTCACTCTGTCACCCAGGCTGGAGTGCAGTGGCACAACCTTGGCTCACTGCAACCGCCACTTCCTGGGTTCAAGAGATTCTCCTACCTCAGCCTCCCAAGTAGCTGGGATTACATCCATACACCACTATTCCCAGCTAATTTTTGTATTATTAGTAAAGTCGGGGTTTTACTATGTTGGCCAGGCTAGTCTTGAACTCCTGACCTCAAGTGATCTGCACACCTTGGCCACCCAAAGTGCTAGGATTACAGGCATGAGCAACTGTGCCCGATCTGTACACCTTTTTAAATCTGTAACAGAGCCAATAGTGTTCATGGATTTACACTATACTATTGTTTTCTCCACACATTAGAAAAATAATGTTTTTTATCATTTACAGACAGACCATGTCCAAATATAGGCCCTAAGCAACATACCTATGATGACTACATCTGCACTTTTATAATCTCTTAAGGTTATATGTGGAGACACACATGGAAGATATTCACAATATTATTTATATGTTATTAATAAGGTTTAAAGGAAGATCAATGTCAATTTATGAAATAATGTACTTCATTTTGCCTGGAAATGTTTCCATTGTTCAAAACTACTCTGATATCATGTTTTGAATAGTCAAATTGGCTTTTATACACTTACGGTGACTAAAAATATGTCAAATGTAGCCTTTAAAAGTATCAGAAATTATTTCACTGGAATAATGTGAAAGAAATATCATGAAAGATAAGAGATGTGAGAAATCTTGATATTCTGAAATATAGATTCACATGAATATTTCTGCAAGATGAATTAACGTGAACCCACTGGAAATCCATCAAGTTTTATCAATAAAGGATCTTCATCAAATCACAATCACATAACATGGATAGGGAACGTCATAAAGCCCAGAATCATAAAATGATGGGAAAGGAAAAGGAAGCCAAACCAGATAAACTTAGAGTCTAGGAATACTGACAGTAGAATGAGGAGGGGTGATATTCCCTCCAGATGGGATGGGGGTGGTTGTGGGGTAGGAAATGCCAAACACTCAAAAGGCTTGGAAATTCTAGGAAGTGAGAGAGCTGAGTACAGGCCTGAAACACTGTCTGGATCATGTGAAGAATGCATTCCGGAGGCAAGACACAAGAAGCAGGTAAATCAACTGTAACATCACTGCAATAAATCAGCTTAGGCAAGATGAGACACTGAACCAGAGCAGTGATGATGAAGATGAAGAAAATGTAGTGAGGAGAGACTGAATACACTAAATTTCTTATTTGCCCTTCTACTTAAATCTCAGAATCGAGCTAATGAGTTAACAAGCCTAGGTTGATGAGCAAGAAGTTGATAGATCTTGCCTCTTTCAGCATATTTCTACATTTTTATAAAGAAAGAGTATTTAAGATTAATGAGTACATGCAAGGCAATGGTTAGAGACGTTTTGTGAATGTTTCATGAGGAACTGAAGACATATAATAGCCTCTGCACAATTGTCATAATCTGATGTATTTTACCATTGCCTTCTGTCATATTCATGGGGAAAAGCATAAAAGAAAGATGTGCAGACCTGTCCTTGGTGAGGTCTGACAACAGGCAACGGTAATGTTCATTTAGTTCAAAACATGATAAACTCAGAGATAATAGAAACTGCATTGAGAAGGGGTGACTACAATTTTATGAAGTTCCTTTTTGCTATGCTGTAAACAAATAAAGGATATCAATTCATAAAAATCACTTGTACTACATCATAATCAAATAGGATATTAAGCATTTCTTTGACATAAAATTCTAGCATTATTAATCTATATAAAACCAAATTCTTCAGCCTTGAGAAAAGTAGAAGAAATTTCCCAAGGGAATTTCTGTTTATCTCTAAGCCTGACCAAAAAAAAATTCATATTTTTTTCAATAAACTTTTAAATAAGATAATACATATGTTTTTAAAAATAAAACACCCCTTCTATTATGTTTCTTTATGCATTCTGCCTCTTCCAGGAGTCCTTAGAGTTTTTCTGACGTGAACAATTGTATAAACTATCAAGAACTGAATAAAGTAACCACCCACACATTCACTTTACATTTCTTCCATTGTTTGCAACATATTTCCCTTATGTTAATATTAAGCCATGCTGCTCAGTTACATTTTATAGTGAATCTTACGAATACTTTATTTTAGCTAAGCTGTTCACCATTACTGATGATGTAAAAATGAAAACTATCATTTCTTCATGTATACCTTGTAAAAACATGAGTTTGCCTATTTGATTATTGAGTAAGTGTATTGCATGCAGTAGTATGGGAGCTAGCTTATTCTGTGACTTTGGGCACTTCTCTGTACCTAGGCTTCAATTTCCTCATCAGTAAAATTAAGAACAAGAATGATCTCTATAATCTGGCTATGCAATACATATTCTGAGAAAATATATCATTCCGCCATTGTTAAAATATCAATATTTCATATCAAGTATATTAAGGAATACTTGTGCATCCATTTGTATTATATTATAATATATTGGAGGTGACTAATAAGTATGTTTTCAAGAGTAAAGTATTCGGTTAGTTTTTCTGGAGCTTGTCTTCAATAAACTGCCTATGTGCTATTACTGAAATTCTCCTGGACAAGGACAAATTTAGGAAGAAAACTTAAAGACAAAGTATCGAGACAGTAATAATCCAGCATCACAGATATGTATATTTACAACTGAATAATCCAGCATCACAGATATGTATATTTACTAAAAAATTAACAGATGATTCTGGAAATGCAGGTAGATTTTTCTGTTAGGTCTCTTTTAGAACAATTTCCTTTGAGCTTTTTGATTCAATGATAAAAATGAGAACTGAATATTTCCTTGTCAATGCTGAATCATGAAGTTCTGATCACTGAGAAATACTGCCGGTATGCATATCCAAGGAAGACAGAGTTGAGCAACCAACTTTGGAAAAAGGTCTTTACATGTATTCTGGTTACAGTGCCTTCACTCGTTTGGAGGTGGTAGAATTTATATTAGTCGTTGAAATGACTTGTTTTAAAATTTTTAATTTAATTTAATTTTACATTCCAAGATACATGTGCAATATGTGCAAGTTTGTTACATAAGTAAACATATGCCATGGTGGTTTGCTGCACCTATCAACCCATCACCTAGGCATTAAGCCCCACATGCATTAGCTATTTATCCTGATGCTCTCCCTCCCACTGTGGCCCAGCTTATGTTGTTTCCCTCCCTGTGTCTATGGGTTCTCACTGTTCAGCTCCCACTTATAAGTAAGAACATGTGGTCTTTAGTTTTCTCTTAATAACTACTCTTGATCCTTTTACATGAAAGAAAGTTGTAAGTTAGTTATATATACCTGAATATATTTACAGCATTGTACTTGTTTCACTTTCAGTTGAGATAGTCTTGTCATGCTATCAGCTACTCTTTTCCAAAAAGACACTTGTTTGCTCTTGACTTCGGGGTCCTACTTCATGCTTCCTGAAGCATTGCAAACTTTGCAGAACTTAAACATCTTTGTGGAGTCCCTGAATCTTGTAGCATTTTGGCTTTTTTAAGTAATAACACTCTACCTTGGTTGTAGAACTGCCTTTCTTCTGGGTTGGTGTCAATTAAATTGAATTTAATGAGCATCCCCTATAAATCCAGCATTGTGTTGAAGTTTCTAAGAGACTGAAAAGAAAAAAAAATATGGGTCTCCTCATGACCCTGAATCTTTGGCATAGTCCCTCTGCAGCTTCCTTCCCCTCACCTGAGTTCAAAGATTCCCTCATAGTGCATCTCCTTTCTTGCCCCGTCTGTGAAGCCGTTTCATGTTTTCAGCAAGAATATCAATAATTGAAGAAGGAACCTGACCTTACTATTAAACTGTGCTCCTCAAACATTAGATTCAGTTGTCTGATCACAATGGCTGGTTCCTGCACACTTTGCCAAATACATATGTTACTAGTAATCAGAGGCAAGGACTTGAGCAAAGTGATACTATGTGCTTCTGCGGTCTTTGAATCAAAATACTCATCACCTCCTTCCCAGGATGGCTAATTACACTTAGACAATTAGGCTTCATCTGCCTGGCAAACTACTAAAATTGCTAAATTTATGCTAAAGTACATAAATTGCTTGGCATAAAATTTCCCTTTGCCTTTACTCCCCTGTGTGGTACAGCTTCTGCCAAAGAAGCTTCTTCCAGATCAGTGCCCCTCTCAGTTTGGATAGTTTTTGCCATTTTCCGAATTCAATATAAGTAACATTGCCCTGATTAAAACCACCAACTTGTTTGACCCATTGAATTGATTTGAGTCAGAAAAACTACAATTTCATACTTCTCTTGAGATTGGAGCTTCTCTTTCCAATGATCCCTGGAATCATACTTTGAATACTACACATTGAGTCATCTGATGGTTCTTGATGGGGATTCACAACCTTGGACTTTTCATTAACACAGAACAAAAAAATTTTTAAGCAAAGCTGAAATTAAATCCCACCAATCAAATCCTGAGAAGGTAGAATCAGAATGAGTTTCTTACCTTCCAAACATCATCTTCCTTTGCAAGTCAGTCTGCCCACCCAACAAATGTCACCCTTTAATAGCATCATCATTCTTCTAGACTTTAAACTTCAAAGTCGTCTTTTTCTTTTCTTAGTTTGCATCTACTTACTCTCTAATTTTCTCGGCTTGTCATTTTCCACTGTATAACTGTATTATGTGGCTTCCCTCACCTTACAGGTCACATATATCTGAACTCCATGTTTCCTGCTTCAATCTCTCTTGTATACCATGACCAGTCTTTATTAAGAATTACTTTAATAATCTCAATTTTCTATTCAAAACTTTCCAGTGGCTTCATATTTTTATACATAATTAAGATTAACCTTGTTTTAGATATTGTGATTTTGACTATGAATTCTCTCTTATTTCTCCCTTAGTCAAAATATAACTTCTTATCCCAGTCAAAGTTGGCTTCTTTGCTGTCTTGTGAACATTAAAACCATTCCCATATTTGTCTCCGAAAAACTGGATGGCCAACTTAAATTGGAAATTAGATAGATTTTAATAAAGGAATACATACAGAAGTACGGAGCAAAGTAGGGAAACTACCAAAGATAGTATAATTCCCTATGATTAGCGTAAGTGCAGACTGTTAGAGCAGAGGGGCCAGGAGAGGAAGTAGTTGCTAGGAACTGCACAAGGAGATTGGTTTTGATAGTATGACCAGGAAAGTCCTGATGATCGGTGAAAGATCCCAGCCAAAGTCAGTCCCACAGGGAGGGGCCAGCAGAGTCATTCTCCTAACGTCTCTTCCTCCTTCCTCTGATATCACAATAAGGGTGCCATTTGGCAAGGCCCATTAAAGGGTTGATGGTATGAGAACATGTTGAAGACTAAAAAGATAGGTAAGCCTGTCACCAAGGGGTGCGAAGAAGGGGTAAGAATGACTTTGTAGTTAAAAACAAAAAAAAGATATCCAACATATTTACTCAATTTTCCTTGAATTTATTTTGTCTTTATATCTTTCTGCTTCCTACTCACATTATTATTATCTTGGTATTTACGTACAATAAACACAGTCTTTTTAGTATATGGGTGTATGAGGTTTAGCTAGTACATAGAGTAGTGGAACTACTATTGAAATCAAGGTACAGAGCATATCCAATACCTCCCCAAAATTGCCTCATGCAATCCTTTGCAGTGACCTCTTCTGTTTCCCTAACCTAACATCTAGTGCTATATTCTCACTTCATTGGAGTATTCTCTCTTCTAGAAGTATTCTTCTAGAGAGAATACTTCTAGAGGTTCTTCTAGAACCTCATATGGATGAAATCATATGACCATAAAAGGCAGTATATAGCTTTTAAGTTTGATTATTTCACTTATCAAAGCATATCTGAAGTTCATTCGTGTTCTTCAAAGTCCTGATGATTGATGAAAGGTCACATCCACAGGGAGGGACCAGGAGAACCATTCTCCATTCATATGAAGGACTTATGACCTATTTCCTATTTGGAGTGATCATAAATAAAGCTGCTATAAACTTTTACAAACAGACTTTGTGGTGTGAATCTCACCTAAGAGTAAGATTGTTTGGTCACAGAGTAAGTGTTGTTTTACCGTACAAAGTGACTTACCATTTTGCATTCCTTCTTATGAGCATTGTATGAGAGTTTCACTTGCTCCATATCCTCATCCCATGCTTGAGATTGTCATTTTGTTTCGTTTATGCTTTGTGTTGTTTTGCTTTGTCTATTCTATTATCTGTAAAGAGCTATCTCATTGTGATTTACATTTACAATTAGTGACTAATAATGTCTAGCCTGTTTTCATGTGCGTGTTTTGCCATCTTCTTTGTATCTCATCTCTCCATATATCTTCTTTGCACACCTGCCTGCTCAAAATTTTGTCCATTTTTTATTAGATTGTTTGCTTTCTTATTGTGTTGTCAGTTCTTTATATACTTGGAGAAAAGATCTCTTGTCACTTGCCATTTACAAATGTTTCTCCTATCTGAAATTTGCCTTTTCATTCTTTTAATAAAAATAATTTACTTTCAAGAGTAAAGAGCAAATGTCTTTACAACAAGAACTAATAATTAAAATAAAATATATTTAAAACAAATTGCAAGAGATAACATTTTCTAACTTTGTTTAAATACTAAATGAAATGCGCAATTTTCTGCAAAGAAAATACAATTCACCAAAAGTGGCCTCAGTAGAAGGTTAGAACAACTACCATAGAAGAAATAGGGAAGTGGCAAGCCTACTGGTTTGAGAGGGAATTTTGACAAACTTTTAAATATTGGATAATCCCAATGCTGCTTAAATTATTTGAAAACATAGTAAAAGAGAAAAGAATTAAATTCTGTTTTATAATTTTCTTCGAAATAATGCAGGGGGAGCAGGTATAGGCTTTGCAGAAGTACAAATCAGACAAAATTGGTGTTAAGAAATAGTAAAGCTACGTGGCTGAATGTGGCAGCTAATGCCTGTGTGTGTGTGTGTGTGTGTGTGTGTGTGTGTGTGTGAAATACTGATTTTTATTGGTTGGCACAAGATTACAACCTACAATTTCAACGCCCTTCCCTCCTACACAGCTCAAATGGAAGGAAACTCATTAACACATAGAAAGGAACGGCAGTCTCACAGGGATAAGCATTTGTTTTTACAAAAAGGAGTGGGATGCCTTTAATCCCAGCACTTTGGGAGGCTGAGGCAGGTGGATCACCTGAGGTCAGGAGTTCCAGACTAGCCTGGCCAACAAGGTGAAAATCCATCTCCACTGAAAAAAAAAAAGAAAAAAAGAGAAAAATAAATATCAGAACTATGTGATAGGAACACAAAAGTTAATTATACTCTTCTCTGTAGTTTATAATGTCTGAAATATTGCACAGATATGATTTTTAGTAACTAAAACCACAACCTCACAAAGAATATAAAAATGTAAATGAAAAAAAGACAGCAATAACTTTCATATATCTATAGGAAATAAACATTTTAAATAGAATACTACCATTAATAAGAGATATGAACAAAACATTGCAAGCTAAGTAATGGAAACAAAACATTAATAAGTAAAAATTGAATAAATCTCACTGTTTTAATTAAAAAATAATCAAAACAACATTTTCTGATGGTGATACATTAAACTATAATTAATTTTTAAAGAGGATGAGAAGTTGTTACAATTGGAATTTTAAAACTTCCTAAAGAACATCTCTGTCTCAAAAGGAATAAACAAATCAAAACTGAAGAATTTATTTTAGAAATAATTACAACTGTACTAAAAATGTTTTATGGAGTACAATTAAAACAATGTTCAGAGCAAAATTTGTGGTTCTAAATACAAATAGCAATAAAAACTGGGAAGGGCAGATGAATCAACTAAGCATCCATTTCATAAAGCAAGGAAATAACAGCTAAATAAATATAAAGAAAGCAGAAAAAAAGCAAATTAGAAAACAAGAAATTCAACTAATATATTAAAAAAGTTGGTTTTGTGAAGAAATAAAAGAAAAACCCAATAGACAAACACTAGCTAACAAAACCAAGAAAAAGGGGAATAAAGAAGAATAGGCATAAGCACAAATACACAAAATTAAAATTATAGAGAAAATAATGTTTGAAATTACAAAAATTTTTAAATTTTTCTTAGGTGACTTTATACAGTTCTTTGGAAATCAAATTGAAAACCTAAATGAGAAAAATAAATTCATAGTTAAAATTTGCCAAAACAATTCTAGAAAGAAGAGAAAGTTTTTATTTCAATAACTGTAGAAGAAATAGAGAATGATATCAAAATGCTATTTTCTCAAAAAGAGCCTCATTCAGATGTTTTCATAGAGAACAATTTTAAATCTTTAAAGAACAATAATGCTAGGCGATTGAAACGATTCCAGGGCTTATAAAATAAGGAAACCTTTCAAATTAATTTATCAAAGGGCATTAACATTGATCCCCAAATCCGAAAACGACTGCATCTAATTACAACCACACCAATGACTGAATTACAAACTAATCTCTTAAAGATATTGATGAAAAGTTATAAACAAATCATTAGCAAATATAATTTAGCCACATATTTGTTACAAATGCAACACGAGTAAGTTACACTTATCCCACAAGAATAAAGACAAATCAAAATCGGTATCTTAATTAACAAGGAAACATTTTTCTCAGTCTTACTAAAACCACAAAAAAAGGGAAGAACGACTATAATATCCACTACTACTTAATATTATAGTGGAGGAATTAGCCAATATTTCAGACGAGATCAATAATTTGAGGCACAAAAATTAAAAAGAAGGAAGAAAAATTGTTTTTACGTTTAGGTTATATGATAATATACCTTGAAAATCAGAGGCAACCATTGAAAAAAATTAATACAAACAACATGAGACTCACTAATTTAGCAGATTATAAAAGTTAAAATACAAAAATCAATAGCCCCTTTATGACTAAAAATAACCAAGCTTAAAATATATTGGCAGATAAAACACCAGTTATTATAGCAACAGCAAGAACAAAATATCCATGAATATTTTTAACAAAATACATGCAAAATGTAAATAAAGAAAAATTTAAAATACCACTGAAAGACCCAGAAAGTAGGTTTCTTCAAATGGAGAGAGGTTTTATGATCTTGGATAGAAAAATTTGATCAAAAGATGCCATTACTTCCCATGTTAATGTATATATTTAGTGTGATACCAACACAATCTAATGTTTAATTTTATCTTCTTTATCTGGAGCTACACACAGTAATTTTAAAATTAATATTAAAAAATAAAAAAGGACTGTCTGGAAAATCCTGAAAAACATAAACAATTGAAGAGAGTTGAAGATAATATATACATATGTATGTATATGTGTATATACGTAAAAATTTTAAATAACCAGTGAATATAATAACAACATGATATGTTATTATAACAGATATTAAATTATATATATATCAATCATGTATATTACATTATTTAATATATGCTGAACATTTGTATTTTATGTTTTATATATAATATACATATCATAAAGCCAATAATACTAATAAAACATAATAAAATTACAAAGACAACTAAAATATAAATACATGTGGAAAACTTTTATATAATAAAGATGTAATCTCAAATAACTGAGAAAAAGATGGAATTTGTAATCATTAGTGTTGGCATACTTAATATCAACTTAATACAAGTTTATTTGAAAACAATACTTTATGCAACCCACTTCAATAAATTAAAAATGGAGATCTAAATGTAAAAATTAAAACATATAAACATTAGGAAAAATGAGTGAATCGTTTCATAACATGAGAGTGGAGAATGTTTTTCCAACTAAAATTCAAAATCCAAGTAATGAGAAAAATGATTAATTTAGATAATGTTATTGTTAAATTGCGTAGCAAAATAAGTGATGGGAAAAGACAAATGACAAACTAGAAAAAATAGTTGCAACTAATATCACGCATAGATGTGTCACGTCTCTAATGTATTCAACAATGTTAAAAATCAAGGAAGGATATAGCTTCTAGAAAGGCAAAGTGAAAATGTTCCACAGACCTACACCCTAGAAAGAAAACTATAACTGGTGAAAATACTAATTTTTTAAAAAGTTAAAGTCTCTGCAAATTATGCCAAGAGCATACAGAAAATAAACTTTTATTTTTTTCAAGAAAATTTACTTCACTTTGTTTAGAGAATAGTCTCTGTCACTTGACTAGGACCTGCCTCCTCCCTCCCCAGCCAACTCTGCATGAAAACGCCAGTCCAGATGGGATGGGTGTGGCCACAGTACCAAGTCTAGGACAATGGTATCATCCCAGGAAGATCAGGCTACCAAGATTTCTTACTGTCCCCCAGCTCCATCTAGTAGAGGATAAATTTAGGCAGGTGAGTGAACCTAAGGTGTTAAGCCCTAATCATCTGCATCCTGGGAATCTCATAATGCAGACATTCCAAGCTGCAAGAGACAAGCTGAAATGACCTGAGTCTGCTGCCTTCACCCAGCTACTCCTCATCAATCAGGAGTGTCGCTCTGAAAGAAGGGGACCACCATCCCACCCTGAGCTCAAGAACAGCAGCTCAGAGATTTTGCTCTGGTCACAAGAACAGAGCTCTGTAGCTTTAGTCAAGGAAACTGACTTCATTTGAAATTGAATGTGGGGCTCTTCAAGTCTAAGGTTACTATTAAAAAACAATGAAGATTTTTGTAGAAAGTTATTAAAAGAAGGCCAGCTATTTTACCAGAAAGAACTAGAGAAAGAGAAAGATTTTTAAATGCCTCCAAGGGATCAGAGCAAAACTCAGATACTGACCTCAAAAAATATGCCTGCAAAGGGTATCAGACCTTGAAGAAATGTATGCCCTAGGGCATTGTTGAAAATAGAGCAATTCGTCAGCTATTGGCGCAGCCTAACAGCTATCAGTGATAACATCAGTAGTAGACATCTAAATAGATCAGAGAAAGAGACACACACACACAAAAATGGCCAGGCGCGGTGGGTCATGCCTGTAATCCCAGCATTTTGGGAGGCCAAGGCAGGCAGACCACCAGGTCAGAAGATCCAAATCATCCTGGCCAATATGGTGAAATCCTGTCTCTACTAAAGATACAAAAATTAGCTGGGCGTGGTGGTGCGTGCCTGTAGTCCCAGCTACTTGGGAGGCTGAGGCAGGAGAATCACTTGAACCCAGGAGGTGGAGGTTGCAGTGAGCTGGGATTATGTCACTGCACTCCAGCCTGGAGACAGAGTGAGACTCCATCTAAAAAAAAAAAAAAAAAAAAAAAAATCATGCTAATACTACTGTAATCCCTGGAAACTATGCATGCCCAAGACTGCACTTGCTGAGTGACATCAGGGGCTTTCAATGTGAGCTGAGCAGTAGTATGTCCTGGTGTAAGGCAGCGATCATGAGGAGGAGGTCAAGAGAATCTCCAGAAACCCTGGCCCTGGCATCACAGCACTGTTGAAGCAATGCTAGCAGTTACCTATATGCAGACTTCTTGATATGCGAGGAAAAAAAATCCCAACTTGGATATACTTTTATAAATCAGATGCCGTGCATTTTGCTTGCTATGCAATCGTGAGGATCAAGAATAAAACCAGGATTTTGTTTTTCCTAACTTCATAGGACTCAGTTCCTAAGTCATCTGGTGGTGAAGCGGGGGGAGGTAATGGAGTTTTAAAACATAGATCGCTGGGTCTGCTCTAAGATTTCTGATTTGGTGGTTCAAGGTGAGGTTCAGAAATCTGTGTTTTTAATATGAATCCCAGGAATTTGGGGTGTAAAAAAAGATACTTAGCTGGCAGTGTTTAGTTTTAAAAATTATGAGTATTTGCATACCTTAATACAATTCTCTTCCAAACTTCTTAGTTTTCATTAGATTCCTCTGTGTTGAGAAACTTTATTCAGTTATTTGAGCATATAAGTACGCCCAGAATTTCAAGACTTATATTTATGTGAAAAGATAGATTAAAATAATTTAATTAACAAATTCATTGTAACCGCTTTTATATTTCATTGTAATATATAAACAATGACTTCCTTATATTCATATTCTGCAATGAGCACTGTAAGTAAGAAGTCATTCAACTCTGCACCATAATTAAAGAGTGGTACCTTAATTTTGGATTACTGTGGACACACGATGAGGTGTCCATTCTATTCCTAGCTCTCACATTTCAATCTACTGCTTCTAGTTTGTACTTCCTTTTTTGTCTGGTCACAATAAGTAAGAATTAGTAAATAATCTGTGTTCTCTGTAATTTAAATGGCATGGTAAGTGCAATAAAAATCCTTTACTCCCAAGAGCTTAAAGCCAAAGCTTCCCATTCAGAGAACTCGTTGACTTCATTTGCTTCTGGGATGCAGCAAGAAATAACGTAGAGGAAAAATACAACTTTTTGGATGACACATCAATCCTGTCTGAGCCCCTTAAGCAGCCAAAAGAAATATTCCTAAACTCAAGAACTATGAAGTACTAATTTTGGATTTTTGACTGCCATATTATAAAATAAGTCACTTTTAATCTATTTTAGTCTACTTAGAAAGATGAGGGCAATATCACATACTTCAAGGCATGGCTGTGGAATATATGAAAATGTGGGTAAATAATTTGTGGCTGAAAACTGCTAGGTGTTATTTTAAGGGCTGTGCCTCAGAGAGCATCTGTCTGCACTGCCTGTGCTGCCCTTGGGGTTGGGGAGTTTTGCGAAGGCGAGTCATTCCATTTAGTTTCTTCATGACTCATTGATCTAAGCTTTTAGACACTGCCTGAACTTCACATTTCTTAGAAGTGGTTAGAGCGAGTAGTAGACTGCTCACTAGGGAGAACTTGGAATGCCCCTAAAGCAATATTAATGATGGCATGCATTGGATATGCAGGGGAATCTGAAAGGTGAAAAATTATGGACCTATACCATATATTCCCTCTAATGCTTCCAATTTTGCTCTAGGGTGGATTTTCTCTAAAAATATGTTATCTGAGTGTCTGTTAAAAATTCCAATAGCAATAACTTGTCCGGCTGTGTCTGTGGGTTTTCAGCATCTCCGCCAAGTTTTATGGTGAAGATTCTGCAGAGCAGTAGAAATCTGAAATCTGGCACATACCCTACACTTATACTGCTCAGGGGCTCTAAATAACAAATATTCTTTATCCAATATTCATTCCAGGTGCCCTTCCAACAGGAGTGAGCATGTTTGTTATAAAGAAGAAAAAAGTAAAGATTTTGGAGACAGTTTGTGTGTTTTACTTTAGTTGCCTCTGGTCGTGCAGCCTGAGAAGGGGTTTCAGGGTAGGTAGCTTGTCCGAGATATGATCTCAGGAAGCAGAAGTCAGGGAGGGAGGGAGGGAGACAGAAAGACACTACAAAAAGAAAAAACAACATATGTATGTATTATTGCCCCTACTGCTAAAGGCAATTGAGCTCAGTTCATCCAGAACTTCTGAGAAAAAACAGAACACTTCCCAGAAATGGCCTCATGAAAATCAGGAGGCTGAAACCGTTATCCACTGATACTCAACTTGCATTGGTTGAAGGTCATTGTTAAGGTTATTAGCTTCAGGCTGTTCCTACACACGGGCCAAGCAAGTTCTGCAGGCATCCCTGAAAGCCCTGTAGCACAATGCGCTGATTCAGACTATGCTTAGTGAGGTACTGCAAGGTGAGTCAGGCCTTTTGTGCCACTGTCTACTGTAGGTGAGGCTAAAAATGAGATAAGCCAACTGGCATCTACTACAATCCAGCCCATCACCCTGTTCAGATTGTCTCATGTCTCTCACGGAGTCTATTTTGTCACTGCATTTCCAAGGTGGTAACTGGCTACAGTTTCTTTCAAAAAGCTTTATATAGGCAGGTTCAGTAGAATAAATAATGGTCCTTCTTGCTGCAATTGGTATCAAGATTGTAACTGAAATCTATCACTTTCTTTCCAACCATCTCTTCTGCATTTCTCTCACTCACCCAGTACTCTTGCAGAACTAAGTTGCTTGCCTGGTAGCATGTCTCAGGTCTTCAAGCCTGAGGGATCTGTCCTGGTTACCTTGCCCTTTTAAAGCCATGGTTGCTACAATTGTCCATTCATAGCTTTCACCAGGCATAGAAGCACAAAGGAACAACCCAGTGGATCCTGAAACTGTAGACATACTTCCCTCTTAGCTCCCGATGGCAATCAAAATAATGCTCAAAATACAACTCATTTTTGCGCTGAAATAAGGAGTCCAAAATAAACAATCAGAGCTACAGTTTCGGGAGAAATGTCCTTTCCCTTGCCACCACTCTCTATACCCTCAGCACAGTTCTTTAATCCAGTGGGCCTAAGACCTGTATTATACATATTCTGAAGATGTGTTACTGGCAGTAATAGGGCGAGAGATAATTCTCTTTGTATCTTTGTTGAATGCAGACATCTAGTAATATCTATCCCAGATCCCAAGGCACCATTATTTCCTCTAAGGGCCCTTACCTTTAGCAAAGGATGCCTCTCAGAGTTAGTTATTCATTCAGTCTTCACAGAGCCTTCACCCTCGGAACACAATCCTGGGCTACATTTTCAGCATATTTCGCCCTGTGGCTGCAGGTGATACTTGATTGTTGCCACGGAGTCCTTCTGGCTATCAGAGAAAGCCCTATGTTGATAGTTGAGAGGAATCAGGAAGCAGAAAAATTGAGACAAGAAAAGATGGAAAGCCAATATAAGAGTGCATTATGTAGAATACTACTGCAGGCAGTAGCAGCTCAGTTCTTCCAGGACTGCTAAGAGTCATAGAGAAAGCTCCCAGAATTATCCAATGAATCCCTTCCCCAGATAGAGGAGCTAAATTTTCTGTAATTCCAGGCTGTGCATGAGCACAGGCTGCAATGTGATCTGGCTAAGTTAGATGAGGTCTTGTGAACGAATGGAAAAATAAAATGCAAGGTGCTCTATTAGGTGGGATACTGGCAGCACAAAGCAGGCTGAGCTTTATTGGAACTGTTCTCTACAATTAAAATTGAGATCAGAAGTATATAGTCAATGTTATTGTGAAGAGAGCATGCAATGTGTGAGCTGTGATGCTCTTCACCCGACTTAAACCCTTTCGCACCCCATGTTGGACACTCTCCTGCTAGCCACTCTGCTCAAACACCACCCTATCAATGAGGTATCTGTGGAGGTGCTCAGAGAGCAGCCAGAGACCGACAACATATTCTCCTGTACCTTCATGTACTGGCCTGCAGATAACACTGCTTGCGTGTAAAAAAAAAAATACCTGATGATTGCAGACCTTATTGGAAACTTAGACTTCACAGAGTAGAGAGGGGACCCTCCTCCTGCACCACTCCTCACGATGTATAGCTAAATCTGGATTCACAGAACTTGACATTCTTCTCCAAAGACAGGAGGCAAGGGGATGTGTTATGCACTGGGCTTGGGGAATGACAGACCAGAGTTTAGATCCTGGCCCTTAACCTACTTTCTTTGTCAAGTTAGGCAAAGTGTCCAATTTTTGACTGTCTTATTGTTAACAGGGGAATATCATCTCTCTTCACAGGCTTGTCAGAAGGATACTCTGCTGGTTTTACGTATTTCTATACAGTACATACAATATGCAATGTGCTTTATACATTGCCTGGTGCATAGGAAATGCTCTGTAAGTATCCCTGTGGATGGGAGCTTTTAGCCAGCTGGGACTGTGCCATCTTCTCTATCTTCCCAGAATGCGCCTCTGCCATGTATCCTTCACAGCCTCTCAATTGTCCCTGAATGTGCTTAGTCAGAGTTAATTAGTGCCCACTAACATTTGTGAACCAAATATAGTTTTATGTAAGATGCTGCCAGATACTTTGAGAAAATACAGTGTCTTCTGCATTTCTCTTCGTGTATCAGTCTAGGAACCCTGTTGAAAAAGAGTCATTTAAATCTTACATGGTTTGTAAGATTTGTATATCATGTATCTTACAATGAGAAGAGAGGAATCAGGAAGCAGAGAATCATGTATCTTACAATGAGAAGATACATGATAAACTTTTCTAACTCTTCCCAAACATTTTGGCAGATCTCTTTCAACTCTTCCATAGAATCTATAGTTAGCAGAATCAAAGACTAGAGGCCAGCTATAAATTTTGGATATAATGCTCATGCTATTTCAGATCTTCAAAGAAGTCTGTCCAAGACAGGGTTGATGTGCAAGAGATTTATTGGGGAAATGCCATGGAGCATACGAGGTGGGGGAGGTGAGAGAAAACAGCCCTTAGACTGTGATGCATGTGTTGCTCCATGAGAGGAGAAGAAAAAGGAAGGTGAGGGTAGGAAGGGCTTCAGACTACAGTGCATTTCTGAGATAGTCTCACCAAGCTGACAGTGTTACTGAAACACCAGTGGTTTGGCCTAGGTCCCGCTGCTTGCATCACAGAAAGCGAATCACGGAGACAATGGGTATTGCCAGAGGAGAAGGCTTTAATTGGGTGCTGCAGCTGAGGGGATGGGAGATCAGTCTCAACTCCATATCCGTGACCTAGTGACATTGGGATTTATATAGCAGAGAAGAAATGCAATCATATGTGGGAAAACAGGAATTAGGGAAAGATAAGACAGAATTGTTTAACAGGAAGCAGATGGTTGGTTAGGAAATCATGAAGGGTGAAGGGTCTGTGTCTCATTGCCCTGGCTCAGTGTTCTGATAAGTCTCAGTTCTTTGATACTATCTAGGAGGACTGATGGTTGATTTCCTGAAAAAAGAACTTGAATAAGACAAATGTAATTTCCTCAAGTTTCAAGACTGAGAGGGTCAATTTCTATGGTTATTCAAAATAAAACATAAATATCAGTTCTATGGGGACCTCCTGTTTCAGTAGGTGGTCCCCAAGCAGAGACTGCTGTTAGCAGTGCCAGGTGAGGCATGACGTGGCCTGGTCCGAGAGCTCTGCCATGCTCAGTCACTGATGGGAGCAGCAGGGGAAGCAGACCTCAGCATGAGGACTGCAGGGGACTCAGAAGTGCAGCAGCTGGGGGCCATTAGTCCTCCACAGGAGGGTTTCCTGCCAGAAACAGGAGTGGAGCACCTCCATGGCTACAAACCTATCTCTCCATTTCAAAGCACCACTATTCCACTTTAAATCTTTAAGCATATATGATTTCTGGCTCCAATTCTGTGACTAGCTTGGGGTAAAAGTTGGCAAGGCCAGAATATGTGAATTAATTAATTAGTTAATTTTTTCTTGAGACAGAGTATCACTCTGTCTCCCAGGCTAGAGTGCAGTTTTGTGATCTCAGCCCACTGCAACCTCTGCCTGCTGGGTTTAAGCAATTTTCCTGCCTCAGCTTCCCCAGTAGCTGGGACTACAGGTGTGCACCACCACACCAAGCTAATTTTTGTATTTTTTGAGTAGAGAAGAGGTTTCACCGTGTTGGCTGGTCTCAAACTCCTGACCTCAAGTCATCTGCTCACCTCGGCCTCCCAAAGTGCTGGGATTACAGGCATGAGCCACCACACCTGGCTGAATTCATTTAAAGCTAAGTGTGTAAACTTATACGTATAGAAACCTTGTAAAGCCTCTAATGCTCTCAGTAAGGCATAATCTGCAAGATAGTTTGGAGTCAGATGGGAAAAGATAGTTGTTCTGTTTTTCAGCACTCATTATCTTTCCCATGCATGACATTTGGCTCAGCCCATTCAGTCCTGCCCTGTCCCAGATGTGTAGAATTTTAAATAGAGTTAGCTAAGTTTGGTTGTGCTGAATGTTAATCTTTTCTGAGTAGTTGATTGCAGATTTTTGCTGCATTATTGGGCGCTGGCATTTACCCAACTCCAGGCATTTCGGGCAATACCTTTGATGGATCCAGAGCTTTCTTTCTCATTCAGTGACTCCATCCTTCACTTTTCCACCTCCTGCACGTTTCTTGTTAAGGCATGCTCATGTTCACTGCAGTTGGCAGGTTGAAAGCAGGGCTTCAGACTGCTCTTTTAACAGAAAGCTTTGTCTCTGTCCTGTGGTTTATCAAACAGCTTCACGGGCACTTTAATGAGTTTGCCAAGCTCATCTTTTGTCTCTACTGATGAGCATTAGGCTGCATTTTTTTTTTTCCTGGAGGGAGTCGTTTTCTGTCTACAGATCAATTTGGACTTGGTGTTTAAAGCTAAGACTTCCTTCCGTTTCTGAGTAGTTTTGTTGATATCAGTTTCTACACCCTGTCAGTTCCAATGCTATTTAGTATCTTTTCTAATTTAGCCTTAGGAGCATTGCAGAAAATATAAACAACCTGCCCCTGCTGGGACTTCTGACACCCCAGTGTTAGTTGCAATTTGTCTGTTCTGTTGATAACCAGGAAGCCAGACAGGTTTTATCTTTTCAACATCCTACACCATGGCAAATTGAATGCCATGAGTTTTCGCTTCCAGGTAGAGTGAGACTAGTTAACTCAGCCAATTTTTGGTGTGGAAAAGACACAAATGTCTCTTGATTTTTTCTCTCCAAAAAGATCTGAGAGTGGCAGGTTTGATCTGATAGGGGAAGCAAGTGCTCAGTATCTGAGAGTTGCTCTGAATAACTCTTCACTGCTTCCCAAAAGATGAGGTACAGATATTAGAATATCATCTTAACATAGGCAGCGAATTTCTCATAGATTATGTCACTGGATAAAAAAATCTGTTCAGCTCTGCAAAGTGTACTTCCTCCTTTGACCATATCTTCCGAGAAAAAATAATTACTTGAGAAAATAAATGCTTTACAAACAGCAGTTCATTATTTATCAAATAACTTTTGTGAGATTAAAAAAAAAGAAGCATAAAGGTATAATTCAGACAAGGTCTGAAGTGGTGATTTGAAGCAATCATTGATGCCTTTCTATTTCCATGTTTTGATGATTCTACCTAATGTTGGTTTTCATCTTTCTTTTTATGTACTCTCATTTTAAATTAGGTACCAATTGTCTGGCATATGGAATCACAGAGAAGTGTGTCACTGACAAAAATACATGGCTAATAGGTCACACATTACTGAGTACCTTCCATTATATGTACATTTTTCTTCTGCTGGCTTTTATTCCACTTACAAAGAGCTTTTTTTTTTTCCTTTGGGTACATTTTTATTTCATTCTATTGCATGTTCTGCCTGCTTTTCCTGGGGACAATGTCTGCTGTTTTATACCTTTGTTTCTTGCCTTCCTTCAGTGTGGCCACCTAGCACAGTACTATGTCTCAGGATGGGAGAAAATACAAAGGCATCGGCTTCTTCTCTTTGACCTTGAGGTCTGATATTAAAGGTAGCTTCTCCTGCTATGTTCCCACATGACAAAGAGAAAGCTTTGAATGCCTTGGAACCACTTTCGGCTCAATTCCATTAAGTGAAAATTTATGGAAAGTAGTTGCATAGAGTTATAGGGACACACTTTTTATGATTATTATTATTGATTGCAATCGGTTTCAGTCCCACTTTAAACCTGGTATCCAGGGTCCGTGGTGGAGAAGAACGTTCCTGTAACCTTGGACGCAACTATTTGTTTTCCTATCATACGTCTCTAAAGTATGAGCTGCAGAAAGTCTGTTCTAACTATTTTATGTGCACTAAAGTGAATTTTATTTTCTTATGACAGTTTACTTCCTCAAGGTTTTAATTTTTTAGCATTAATGTTCCTTAGATGACAGTCTCTATACATTACACTTTAACCTGGGAATAGATTTTAAAGGCATATACCTAATTCTGACATCAAGGGTGCTAGGACAAAGAGTTTCAGGGAAAGAATTTTCACACTGGAGATTTAATGAAAATGTTCCAGAAGAAAAAAGAAAATAATCAGAATAAATTATGAGTGTTTATTCTGTCTTGCAGCTTGATATAGAGTGCATTTTTTAGATCAAAAACAAAAATTGCAGTAATACTTTGGAGAAGGCAAGTATTCTATGAATGTAATACCTTGCAATAGATTAAACACTGAATTGCAACAATCAGTAAATAATCACTGATACCCTATAATATTCCCAAAGAGGAAAATTAGTACAACTAAGTTTTCCTAATAGACACTGTTGACAATATCTGTGTCCCAGGGGCTGGTCAGGGTCTATGATTACTGAGAATGGAAAAACAGAGGTAGTAGCAGCAGAGTAGGAAGTGAGTGTGGGGTGATCAGAGTTGTCTATATCTACAACCCCTTTGGGAGAAGTCAACAGAGTTGATGCATAGGCAAGTTGGTCCCTGAACTTGGTGATGTGTCTCAGTATGGACAGTCCTGGAGGGGTGCCGGTAGAAAAGGGAATCATGGCTGGGCTGGTGAGGTTCTCAAAGGAGCCAAAATGGGGAAATTACCTCTCCCGGCTCCATTGTCTATGCTGGTGATATGCTTGGAACCTGAGACCCTACTGTGATTCTAGGAGGAAGTCAGCTCAGTTCACAGGATTCCTTATGTGACTTCCTTTGCAGTTGGACCTGGAAAAAAGGAGAAAGCTGTGACACTAACAAGACAAAGAGAGAGCTTTATACCCTAAAGCTCCTGTCTCTCTATCTACCCCCACATAATGTACCTGTGCTGAGTCTCTGCGTCACTGACTGTGACGCAGAGATTCTGCTCTTGCTATTCTCAGTCGTCAGTGGAACACGTCAGAGGACACTACGAAGTTTTGCACTGGCAAAGAAAAGCAGGGATGGGCAATAGTGAAGAGAAATGGTTGTGACCCTGAAAATGAAGGAAAGACCACTCTTTTCCCAGCCTTGTGACCTTGAATGAGTCTTTGAATGCAGGTATGGGAAGTTCGAAAGGTGCTCTAGGAAATACTAAATATAAGATAAAATGTTCTCCAGAAACATGCAAAAATTCAACAACAAGAAATGCAAAAGTGAATTTTATTTTAATATGAGGATTCTTCAACTATCCTTTTCATTTTATTGAACTCCGATACCAGGCACTGTGACGACCCTGGGGGATTAAACACTGAAGGGATGGGGAGGGATGTGGAAGTCAAGTCCCATCCTCTTAGGAGTGAAGAGTTAATTGGAGAAGAGACATAGAAACAAATAAACATCCTTTGGGTATTTCATGCTGTAAGAGAGGTAGAGAATTAGGGAACTCAACAAGAGAGGCGTCGCTTTCTCTTGAGGATCAGGTAAGAGTATCTGGAAGAAGAGATTCTTGTTTAATCACCAAAGACTTTACTTTTTAACCAGTTGTATTGATGTTGATGTTATAGTGACATATAGCCCGAATAAAAGGCTTTCTGTTTTTAGTGAGGATATAGTTCCAGGAAAAGTAAGGCATTTTGAAAAGGATTTTTGAAAAAACAGTTTCACAAGCTAAAGAACTTCAGAAATTATGGAGTTTGGTGGTCATATTGAGTGATCAGTAAAAGACTTAAAAGTTCTCATTGAAGATAAAGCCTAGGAAATTTCAGATCTTTAATTTCAGATCATCTCCTTAGATTTTACTCTAACCCTACAGGAAATATTCAGCTTAATGAAAAAATAATTAAATTATTATCCCTATGTCCACACAACAGTTTCATTCACATCATGTTATAAATTATGATTAACATTTGTATGATTTAAAAAGAGAGAGGGAGAGAGTGAGAAGCAAAAATTGTCAATCATATTATAATTAAAAGTGTTAGCAAATATACTCTTGATCATCAAGTCCCTAGTAATGTCAAAGGTATCTACTATTGACCTTATAATTTTTAGAATATGTAATACAGTGTCATACAGAATATGACACTGCTTTTTATTAGGTGATTTATGAAAATTAAACTCCTTACATTATAATCCCCTCTGATACATGCAGGATAAGGTGGTGAGCTTTTGTAACTCCACCTCCTAGGAAAGTGCTTGGTGAAAGCAGAGGCCAGGGTGAGATGTGCCTTGCTGCTTGGCCACACAAAGAACAGAATTGTTCGCCATCTGGATTGAGAGACGATGCACAGCCTGACTAAGCAACTTCATTTAATTCTCTTTTCTTTTCGTCTGTCTGTAGCACAATAAAGGAAATTAAAATCAGTGATTGATTGTGTTTGAGTGCATTATCATCAAGACTGAATACATAAACAATGCACCAAATTAGAAGCTATTTAATCACATTCGTTTTTTTTTTCTTTTTACTATATATCTAACTCAGTATATCATGGGCCAAGAAACTGACATTTATTTTATTCAGAAGACAAAGATAAATTCATTTATTTTATTTGAGTGTTTCTCCTGTGTTAGTGGAACATTCTATTTGCCTTGAAAAATTTACATTAAAAAACATACAAAAATCTTTATTAAATGGAAATCATCATATAACGTTTTTGAAAACACTGCTCTTTTAGATGTTTCCCTTAACTGTTTGTTATTAGTTTATTTTAATTCCTAGAAATCTTTAGTGTGAATACTGACATTTCAAATATACAAGGAAATTATTTGTCTTCATTGGAAAGGGCTTAGAAAGCCAATTCCTTTTACTGAATCAGATTATCTTATTGCATTAATTTTATTTGGGAATAGGCTTCAAAGTTCTAAAATAGGAAAAGAAAATATGATCCAAACCCTTCTAATTAGCAAAGTTCCTTCCAAGGATATGCTTATGCCCTGGAAGAATTGGCTTACATTTTGCATTAAATTGTTTAAGTACTCATGCGGTCATAAAGACATTTGATCTAAATGAGTTATGGTGGTGGCAGTGAATAAAATGAGCTGGTGTTACACAGCCCTGGGCACAAACACAAGATAATCTGGAGGAAAATTTGAGATTATTTTTTAAAATGGTCTCTTCTACACTTCCTTTAAAACATCTGTAACTTGGTAATGGAAATAATATTCGTTGTTAAACATTGACCAACTTCTCAGTTTAAAGTCTTGATAAAGTGAGTTATGGTCATTCGCGAAAGCTGGGGATGTCCTGGTGTAGAATTTGTACTCATGGCTTTTCCAGCTTTCTACCTGACAGCTTTGTTTGAAATGAGGCTCCATAACAGGGATAGAATTGTGGTTTTTGTCAGTCCTCAAGTATGTTACAGTTTCCCAAATTAAAGAAGAATATGTTAGGATTTAAAATCTGCCTATGCTCTTGAGATGGTTTGGCTCTGTCCCCACCCAAATCTCATGTTGAATTGTCATCGCCAATGTTGAGGGAGGAATCTAGTGGGAGGTGATCGGATCATGGGGACAGATTTTCCCTTTGCTGTTGTCATGATAGTGAATTCTCAAAAGATCTGGTTGTTTAAAAGTCTGTGCACTTAACCCTTTGTGCTCTCTCTTTCTCTCTCTCTCCTGCTCCACCATGGTAAGATGTGCTTGCTTCACCTTCACCCTTCCACTATGATTGTAAGTTTCCTGAGGCCTCCCAATCATGCTTCCTATACAGCCTGTGGAACTGTGAGTAAATTAAACCTCTTTTCTTCATAAATTACCCAATCTCAAGCAGTTTTCTATAGCAGTGTGAGAATGGATGAATACAGCCCCAAGTTCACTGTGTTACCCTGGTCAAGTCAGCTAATCTACCTGGACTTCAGTTTTCCTGTCAATAGAATGGAATTAACAGCTGCTCATTTCCTATGCAACTTCAGCCTTGTTGTGGTATGTTGAAGCAAATATTGTTCCATTGCTGGTGGAGTGCCTATAGTTGAAGGCTGATAATCCCATTTTGATAGTTCAAATTTATAGTTAAGGGTGATTAATTTTATCAGAATGTCAGATGAGGCATCCTTATTTGTTCAAGACTTTGCCTAGAGGAGGCTAAGCACAGCCATTTGTGTGTATACAGCAATACAGATGTATCACCTTGATTTGTGAATGTATAGGTATTTTAACATTAAGCCATTTTATATAGTGAAATGTCCACAGGTAGACTCTAACAAATTTAGATCTCTTGTTGGTCTTACCTAAGGAGAGAACTCTATGGCTTCAGCTAAAAAGCTCAGTTAGATAAATCACTGTATAAACGCATCTCCTTTATAGAAAAATTGATACAGCCCTGGGAACCTTGTATCTGCTTTCTTTTAGCTCTTCTAGGGTGAAGACTGGGTGCCAATAAAAGATATAGAGGAATATAAGAAGAATCCCCAAACGAGTGTCAAATAAGATTAATATTTTCACCTGACTGACCACTGGTTTGTTTGGTATGCACATATGATTTAGGAAGACAAAGCCTAGGTTTGTATATAAAAAATATTTAAGCCCCCCAAAATCTGATCATGTTTATTTCTATATATTAAAAACTATGTGGAAACTGTATATTCTGATGTTAAAAAAGTATTTAGAAAATAGAAGAATTTTCTGATATTAAACTTTGTAGTCATCCCTTACTCCCAATTCTTACTAAAATATTCAAAGTAAATATGTACCCTATTTGCCTCAGAAACTTTTTTATAAGAAAGAAACTTACAAATATAATCAAAGATTTCTATTCTCAACAAATTCCCCAAATCCCAAAGATTATGTTTATTCACACTTGTGTATAGCCACAAACAGTTTATGTTATGCTATGTTATTTTCAACTTTACCATATATTTCTGATATAAATTTGTGGTTCCTAAAGCCCTTGGCATAGTTTTGTGGTTTTATAGAAAAGGACATAAAGTCTTGTTGCTGTTAAATTGTACATTGCTCTTTTAAATTGCATTTTCACAACAATTCACTATTCATTTTATCATCTGTTCTGAATACTGTGTCACAGTTCTTAATCATTTTTTTCTACTATTTATTTTATACCATTAATTTGTAAGAATTCTCCTATATTTTTCAATTATATATTTTGTAAATATTTTACCCAATTTGCTGGCATTTAATCCTTATTTAGGATGCCTAGAATCTTTCATTTTTATACAGTCTATCATTCTTTTCTTTTATTCTTCATGTCTTCTGGCATTTGATTAATAAGCCATATGTTGCCCAATGTCATTAGTTTTCTATATATACATATATCTTAAACATTTAGTATTCATAAATAATTTCAAAAATAGTTTAAGATATAAGTCTTTAACCTAAATAGATATAGGTTTTTGTGATATGGTGTAATATACAGATTTTTATTTATATATGGATAGTCACTTATTCTGACATTATTTATTGAATAGTATAATTTTTCTACTGACTTGTAGTTTCATATCTTTCATTACAAGTCCAATGTATTCAGCAGATCTATGGATCTATTTCTTGATGCTCCATTTTTTTCCCATTGGTTTATCAGTGTATCACTGAGCCAAAGCAAACTATTTTCATTATTATAATTATAATACATTTAAATATTGATAGAGCATTTTTCTTCAAAATAATTTTGGTTCTTCCTTTTTATTCTAAAAAAATACTAGTATATTTATTGGAATAACTGTAAATTTACATATTAGCATCTTTGTGATTGTAAGCCTTTCCATGCATGAACATAGTATACTCATGTTTTGTTTAGGTAGTCTGTTACGTCACTCAATAAAATTAAATGAAAGATCATTAATTAATTCTTAGGTACATTAATATTTTATGTTATCATGAATGTGATGTTACAATATTTTTAATTGGTTGCTATTGTCTATAAGAATTTCATGTTTCTTTTCACTTTGCCTTCATATCTGAAAACCTTGCTGATTTGATTAGTGCATCCACAAATTATCTTTGATTTTTCTGTGGGTAATTTAAAAATCTCCACACAATGAGGTTGCAGTGAGCCGAGATTGTGCCACTGCACTCCAGCCTGGGCAACAGAGTGAGACACTGTCTCACATAAAAACAAACAAACAACTCCATACAATGACAACTTACGAATTTTTTTTTCTTTCTCTTTTTATAACATTTCTTTGTCCTATCTTAACTGAACTGGGCAGAAACCCCAGGACAATGATAAATACAAACAGTGTCAATAGACATCTCATTGTCTTTCCCAGCTTTTGTTAAAAAAAAAATAGTGATTATGCTTCAACATTACACATGGTGGTGTTGATGGTTTTGTTATAAACTTATCAGGTTAAGAAACTTTCTGCCTTTCCTAGTTTTGTACAAAGATTTCAATATAAATGAATATTGTATTTTATCATCTTATTTTTTTCCTACATCTTCTGAGATAATCCTACATTTTCCCTCCTTCAATCTCCTAATGTGGTGAATGGCATTAAAATACCTTCTATTGTTAAAACATTCTTTCAATGTTGTATAAAACCAGTGCCATTATTCTGTATTATTGATGGATTTTTGAAAACTATATAGGTGGACTTAGTTTTCTAAGAAGAATAGAATTTCTAATATATTTTTTAAAGATTTTGCAACTATGTTCTTAAGGACATTGGTGTATCATTTCTATACCAACTGGCTACGAGAGGAGTCGACTGAAAAATTACACTATTGGAGGAGGGGAGAGGTGACTCCTCTGTTTCTGGTGTCTGTAGCCATCTCCAGTGGTAGCTGCAGTGATAATTAGTGATGCTGCAGTGCCAACGGTTCGGTTCTGGAAGGGGTAACAACAGTGATTTCAGCAGCAGCAGCAATATTGAGGGAATCCCCATGATGGAGCAATGGAAATAATTCGGGAAGCAATGACAATATCAGCTGTGACTGTAACAGCTGAGATATGAGTTCTTATGGTGGCAACTTCAAGGACAGTAGTAACGTTCCAGTGGCCTGCAGGCCTAGCACTGCACATTTCCTCAGCACTTGCTCCAGACTCTGCACTTGGACAGCTGATGCACTGGATCATCTGCCACTGATCTTTGGTCAACATTTTTACTCGCCCAACACAAAAGAAACAGACATTTATTAAGTTACTTATTTGTGAACAACCTTACCCTTTCTTCTTTTGCTACACATATTCTTGTAATTGATCTCTCCATGAATTGTTTTCTGTTTAAAATATCTAGAATGTTTTCTGCTTCCTGACTTGACTCTCACTAATATTGTATAGATACTAGAAATGGTTCTAGAAACAGATCTTTGCAGATGAGAATCTGGAAGTGGTTTGCTGACCTGTTTCAGTTCGAATGAAATCCTGACCTTCTTGTCAGTAGAAGACGGAAACCTGGTCATCTGTAGTGTACAGTGGTATCATGATTACTTAAATCATCAAATGTGGTTATTGGGAATGATGCATTTTTTAAAGTGGTATATGAAAGATAAAATGGCTGTTGTAGTTGACTGTTGCAGTTATAATATTGTCATCAAGGTCTGTAAGAGTGCAATGGAGAGCAGGTAGAAAATGAACATTGTTTAAAGACCTAAACAATCAGACTATTTTGCTAATTCCTACTACCTAAAACCTAGAGAATATATGAGTCATAAATTTACATGGCATTTGACTAAGGTATGCAGAATATAATCTTGACATAGGCTAAGTTTATCAACATGGATAAAGAGAGATTCTGAAGTTAAAGTCTTAGCCCAAGAAGGTAGAAGGGGTGCTCAAGTTGTTGGTTTGTCTAATGGAAACTGTGAATTCACTCTGGCCTGCTTATTTTGAGATTGTGTTGCCAGAGCTCTCCTAGCATAATAAAGAGAGATGCATACAAAGGCATAGGAATAGAAGATTGGAGTAAAAATATCAGGTGTGATCCACACGCCAAGCCATCACCCACTGTCCCACAGGAAGGCCCAGAAGATATTTCTCTAAGCAATTAAGGATTCGTTTATTGCTGGGGGCATGGGGGCAATGCTGGCATGCTTGAAAAGTGCTGTGATGGCTGAATTTTGTGGTCTTAGGGAGATTGTGGGTTCTCTGATTTAAAGGGGAATGATGTGATCCTAGAGTTTCAGAGAACAGTGGCAGTGGAGGCACTTATTCTTTGTGACTGCACGAGAGACAAGGAAGACATAACTATAATAATGAATTACAGGAATGGAGTGGCCAGCAGAATATCTGACTATTAGGGATCTTTGATGAAGGCTAACTGATTCTCAGGGAGTGAACTAGATCAGTGACCAACTACTGGTCTTTATACAGCTGGGTAATGTGGAGGGATTCTGATAAAGGGACTACTTAGAGCACAGTAGTAAAGACATAAACCAGAAAGAAGGGTTTAAGTAGTAAGGGGCAAAGCAGTTACCTAACTAGAGACAGTGCCAGCTTGCCAAGAAGGCACCAGACAGAAGTTGTGACCTTCAGCAAAGGGACACAATCTGCCTGTGCTGTCCCTGCAGGGCAGAAGTGGGGAATAAACACTCTCTTCTCTCTCCTGTCTTCTGCCACCCCATCCATTAGCTGAACCCCAATAAAAGCATGAGGGTAAGGGAGATCTCTGAAGTATCCAATTCAGGTCAGCCTCCTAAGGAACAAAGCAGAATGTAGAAAAGTAAAGAGTGGGTCCAGGGAATAAAACAGAGATATGCACCAGAGTATGATGATGTGTCCGGGAAAGAAAAATATACAGGCTGGCGCAGTGTCTCATGCCTGTAATCCCAGCACTTTGGGAGGCCAAGGTGGATAGATCATGAGGTCAAGAGATCAAGACCATCCTGGCCAACATGGTGAAATCCTGTGTCTACTAAAAATATAAAAATTAGCTGGGTGTGGTGGCACATGCCTGTAGTCCCAGCTGCTCAGGAGGCTGAGGCAGGAGAACTGCTTGAATCCGGGAGGCAGAGGTTGTGGTGAGTCAAAATTGCACCACTACACTCCAGCTTGGCAACAGAGTGAGATTCCATCTCCAATCAATCAATCAATCAATCAATATTTAAAAGAAAATAAAGAATAAAAAAGAAAAATATACAAATACTTTTGAGATCACTAGACGCTAAACCTGAGATGACACTAATACAGGTAAATCTCACTTAATGGTAATATAGTCCAAAAAATGCATCATTCGGTGATTTTGTGGCTGTGTGGACACCATAGAGTGTACTTATACAAACCTAGATAGTATAGCCTACTACATACCTAGGCTATGTCATATAGCCTATTGCTCCTAGGCTACACACCTGTGCAGCATGTCACTGTGCTGAATGCAGTAGGCCAATGGTCCCCAACACCCAAGCCATGGACCAGCATCAGTTCGTGTCTTGTTAGAAACTGGGTGCAAAGCAGATGAGTGACTGGTGAGCTGAGCATCACTGCCTGAGCTCCTCCTCCTGTCAGATCATCAGCAGCATTAGATCCTCATAGGAGCACGAACCCTATTATGAACTGCACGTGTGAGGGATCTAGGTTACATGTGTCGTATGAGAATCTAACTATTCCCTGATGATCTGAGGTGGAACAGTTTCATCCCAAAACCATCCCCAATCCTCAGAAAAATTGTCTTTCACAAAACCAGTCCCTGGGGCCAAAAAGGTTGGGGACTACTGCTGTAGGCAATTTTATTATAATAGTAATATCAAAACATAGAAAAGGTACAGTAAACATATAGTACAAAAGTTTAAAAAAGCAGTACACCAATATAGGACACTTATCATGCGTGAAGTTTGCAAGACTGGCAGTTACTCTGATGAGCCCGTGAGTGCATTGTGAGTAATTGTGAAGGCCTAGGATACTACCATACATGACTGCAGTCTTTATACACACTGTACACTTAGGCTACACTAAACGAACTTAAAAGTTGGTTTTCTTTAACAAGTTCATCTGAGCTTATAGTAAGTTTATTTTATAAACTTTTTTCATTTTTTATACGTTTTGCTTCTTTTATAATAACACACTTTAAAACACAAACACATTGAACAGCTATACAGAAATACTTTACATCCTTATTCTATAAGCTTTATGTATTTTTATTTTTTATGTTTTAAACTTTTTTATTAAAAACTAAGGTGAAAATATACACAACACACTAGCTTACCCCTATAAAAGTCAGTATCACTGTCTTCCATCTCCACATCTTGTCCCAGTGAAAGGTCCTAAGGGTTTTCAGGGGCAATAACATGCATGCAGCTGTCATCTCCTATAATAACAATGCTTTCTTCTGGAATAATTCCCAAAAGATCTGCCTGAGGCTGTTTTACAGTTAATTTTTTTTTAATGTGTAGAAGTACTATACTCTAAAATATGAATAAAATGTATAATACAGTAAAATATTGTTGATCCTTGAACAATGCAAGAGTTAGGGGGACTAGCTCCTGTGCAGTTGAAAATCCATATATAACTCTTAGCTACCCCCAAACTTAATTACTAATAGCCTATTCTTAACTGCAAGCATTACTGATCAAATAAAGTTAATTAATGCATACTTTGTTAATAATATACTGTATTCTTACAATAAAGTAAGAGAAAAGAAAATTTTATTAAGAAAATCATAAGAAGGAGAAAATATGTTTACTATTCATTAAGTGGAAGTGGATCATCATAAAGATCTTACTCTGTGTCTTCATTTTGAGCATCCCAAGGAGGAGGAAGAAGAGGAAGAGTTGGTCTTGTTGTCTCAGGATGGTAGAAGCAGAAGAAAATTTGCATATAAGTGGACTCGTGCATTTCAAATCCATGCTGTTCAAAGATCAACTGTACATAAACTAGTAACATAGTCATTTACTATCATTACCAAATATGACATATAGTACATAATTATTTGTGCTAACCTTTAATGCCACTGACAAATGTAGTGGGTTTTGCTTATACCAGCATCACCACACATGAGTAATGCATTGTGCTAAAATGTTATGATGGCTACAGTGTTACTAGATGGTAGGAATTTTAAGCAATCACCATTGTATGCAGTCTAGCATTTACCAAAAAACTGTTATGTGACACATGACCATATTTGGGGTTTTAGTGTGCCCTGTCCCCTGGATCCTTCCATTCAAAGTGCAAGATCATGCGTGGTTGATAATTTGTAATGCTGTGTAGTGGACACGCGGGGAATTGATATATTATTCTCTTTATTTTTAAATAGCTGATGTTTTTAAAAGTAAAAGTCAGAACAGTTTAGGAGATCAAATGATAATGAAATTTTTACCTGATTGTCTCACAGTTGGCTTAGTGATTCTCTGGGTCCATTCTATGGCTACACAGACATGCTTGGAAACTGAAAAATTCGCCACGTTTGTTCACTTACCTACCTAGTGTACAGATGATTTTACCAGAAGTGGACCCTGATTCATGAGTAGCTGCTAATAGATTGGCTAGATGATCAGGAAATTGAAAGGAAGAATATTAAAAGATGGACGATGAGAGGATGACTTCTTAAAATTGACATAAAGTATGAAAATACTTGTGTCCCAAGTAAATTCTCATTAGAGGGAGTCCACTAAAGAGAAGCAATCATATGCATAAAATGACATATTGTATAATAGATGTTAGTCAATTGATACTTGTTCAATGGGCTCATGTACAAATGCACATGACATTAAGGATAGAAGGTATTCATTACATAATCAAATTGTATCTGGATTAATGTAGAACAACTCTAAGGCTATTATGACAACCTTCCCTCGGGGACTACCCAGTCAACTTGCAGACTGACAACATTGAAACCCATCCCTTAGGGATTTTGTCCTGACTGAAATAGATACTTATTCCAGGTGTGAATTCACCTTTTACATTTGCAATTTTTCTGCTGGTACTACCATGAATAAACTTGAATAATTTGTTATTCTCCATCATGGTATCCCATACAACATTGTTTTTGACTAAGGAACTCATTTCACTGCAAATAAAAAAAAAAAGTGATAATAGGCTCATGTTTATGCAATTCATTGGATTTAAAACATAATCCCATCACCTAGAAGAACATGACATGGTAGAATGGAGTCATGTAACTCAGTTAATGCTTCCAGCTGGTAAACAACACACAGTAAGGTTGGGATGTTGTCCTACAGTGTGTGGTAAAAGCTTTGAATCAGTGACCAACATGTAGTGTTATTACTCTTTCAACAAAAACACATGAATCTGAAAATCAAGGGGAGGGAGCTCCCTGCACTATTATGCCTAATTTGCACTTGCAGACTTTTTATTTCCTTTTGTGAAACTTTGGGTTCTCCTAGTTCAGAGATATTAGTTCCCAAGGGAGGAAACTTCTTTAGATGACAGGTTTCATTAAGTGGAAGTTGAAATACCACTTGGGGATATCTAGTTCTTGAAACTAAAGGTAAAGAAAACAGTAAATCTATTGACAGGGAATTGATCCGGAGATAACCAAGGTGAAATTGGATTTCTCTCTTCAATAGGAGCAGGGAGGACTATGTGTTGAACACAGGATTATCACAGTAATTCCATGTGTAATAGTACATGAAAGTGACAAGCAGTTGCAGAGCTGTTCACTATGCAAAAGTATCCCTTCTTCCTAACGTGGGAGGACTGCTTTTGCAAGTATGTCTGTGATATTTCTCACTGGTCCTGACTCTTCTGTTCTTGGAATCAAACTCAGTCCACAGCAGATTTCTCTACTAGGTAAATTTCTTTATTAGTGTTGTTGCTAACAAGAAAATTTTGTGTTAGCACCTAAGAGGATTTCTTTAATTTTTCAAAAGTATATCATCCTAATTTATTATTTTTTTTTCTAAGATCTGGCAGTGATCATCCTCTCTTGCTTCCTATCTTACCCTGCTTACTCACAACTGTTTCAGGCAACCTCCTTTTATTTTTAGGTTCAGAGTTATGGCTGACCTTTGGTTTCATCAAATACAGAATTTATTTTGGTTTCTCATTTTGTTTGTTGCTTTTATCTTCAAATTAGACATCCTAGAATTCATTAGATTTATTTTTATGTTTATTTTTGAAACATCATCCTACTCTGTCACCAAGGCTGGAGTGTAGTGGTGCAATGACTGCTCATCGTAGCGTCGACCTCCTGGGCTCAAGTGATTCTCCTGCTTCAGCCTCCCAAATAGCTGGAACTACTAGCTTGGACCACCACACCCGGCTAATTTTTTTGTTTTTTCTGTAGAGACAGGGTCTCCCTGTGTTGCCCAGGTGGCTCTCAAACTCCTAGGTTCAAGCGATCTGCCTGCCTTGACCTCCCAAAGTGCTGGGACAACATGTGTGAGTCACTGTACCCAGTCTAGTTCATTAGATTTAAATTGGTATTAGCATTGGTATCCTCTCTTTTATTTTGCAATTGTTTCATAATGTCTAAAGAGTGACAAATTGCTTGAATTACGTGTAGAATAAAATAGAAAAGAAATTTTTATACTCAATGGCAGCATTCTAAAATGAAAATGGGCTGGGCTTTACTATCAACAGATCTTGGTTTCAATTACTTTTATTCTACTTATCAGATTTTTGATATTTAATAAGCTATTTATTCACCGTTGGACATTCTCTCATTATCTGGAATTCCTGGAGGGTTTTATTAGGATAAAACTATATAAAAGAGAATGTCTGGCACATGAGTCATTTAAATGTTAGTTTAGTTACTTGTTTAAAGGAATGCAAGTTAACTTTTATTTTAAAAAGGAGGAGAAGAGAGGGCAGAGGAGGAGGTGAAATGTCTTTAAGGACACCAGCTTGGTAAGTATAGATATTAATATTACTAAATGATGTTTATAGTGCCATATTATATTCGAATATCCTAGAGGTTGGCCAGAAGTCTTGTGGTAGAAGAACAAAAACAAACTATAAAACATAAAAATTCAAGATCATTCTCTAGAATGCTAATTATGAAGCAAGCTATTGAACAGAGGTGGCTAAATAATTGCTCCAAAGGTCAGTATGACTCTTGTTTTGCTGACCCACACAGTGCTTTACTTTCTTAAATTAATTATAATTGTGGAAAAAATGGAAGTTGCCACATAAAAATCCAGTTTTCAGCCTTCTCTTGGTAAACTCCAGAGTTTCAGTCCCATGCTAAGCAGCAATTGGCTAAAGCTGAGTATTGGCTGCTGCTTTTACTCAGCACTGTCCTCTCCATTTACCACATCCCCACCCAGCCTGCTGCCCCAGTCACATCTCCTGCCTGGTCCTGAATGGATTTCTATTGCCACGCCTACTGTAAATGGTCAGTGAGCACAGCAGAAACATTATTTATCTTCTTTGCTTGCCTAAACAAGATATATTTCATAGGTTATATAAAGACAATAAACTTAAATTTGAGTAGTCATATTTAGAACCACCTGTAGCTATTAAATGATAAATAGGTCGATCAAATAAATATAGTATTAAAATATGTGTTTGAAAACTTCTGGAATCGCAGATTATTAAAAAAGCTTCAAGTAGAAGATGACATTATTTGTGCCAGATTCTCAAGTCTTTGTAGCTTTGGATTTTTTTTTCTAAGTATATGAATTCTTTGAAGTCAATCAGGGCTGACTGCCCAGGACTCTTTGTGCAATCCAATCAGGCTAATTTCAATTTTAAGTGCAAGAGACAGGCATGCTTTTCATCGCCTCCTTTGTGAAGCTGTGATGGATTGGCTAGAGTTGAGTTAGTAAGATTTTTAACTGCTTAGAAATTTGGCAAATGCTTAGGACAAATGCTGTCCTAAGCAGCCCATTAACTAATAAATAGACCTCAAGTCTGAAAATCTTCCACTTGCTGGTTTATTTTAAGAGCAGGGTAAAGCCCTACTAAAACACAGAATACATTTTCACTTCACAGTTTCATCTGAAAAGCTACCAATATTTACATTCCCACATGATTCAAGAAAGAAGTGAAAGTAAGGAATCCCTGTCTGTAATAACATACAGCCTTGTAAAAGCAAGAACTGGTAAGAAAGAGTACAAGTTTCTTAAAATATACTGTCTGAACATACTCCCATTTTGGCCTCATTTATTTAAATTTGCAGAAATCTCTTTTTAAAAATATGGATAGAATACAATGACATAAACTCTTTAACAAGTTATTTTAGTTAACTAATGACAAAATATACTTATTTTGAAATGATTATCATATGGGTGTTTGTATGTGTGTGTAAGTATAAATATATCAAATCATAATTTGAAAATAAGCATTAGCTATATGTGATTTAGGAAAAACTGAAATGTTTCCTAATAATGTTCTTTAGTTTACTTTTTATTACTTGTATTCTCCAAAAAGAAAGGGAAAGATATGAAGTAAAAAATAATGAACAAAAATTAAAAAAAAAGTAAACAAATTTAATATCAATTTTCAATTAGAATGAAGAAGATTTTAAAAATTGTTCTAATAAAAATAACACTCATCTGTTACTGCACATTCACCATGAGTGTGGGGTACCCCCAACTGCTTTCTGTTAATTTACTTATTTAGTTTTCATAATACTTCCATGTTTTAAATCCCTTTAGCATCATCCTCTTTTTACAAAGAAGGACCTGGAAGTAACATAACTTTCTCAAAGCCAACAAGTTAATACCTAGTAGACCAAGATTCCAGCCCAAGAAATCTGGGTCTGGGATTTTTATCACTACATGTCTCTGGCCTTTGTTTGCCAGGTATATGTTTCTGTTTGGATTTATAATCAGACTTTGCTAATGCTTTCTCCATTAGAATGGACATGAGCCATGTCTTTTAGGGGCTCGGGGCACAGCAATTCTGTCTAATTTTGCCTAATTCAGTTTCCTCATGCCACCTTCAGTGTGTTTGAATTACCCTGTGAACTTTCTGACCTGAAAGGGGAGTTTGAAGAAGCTTGGCGAAGGAAGGAGCAGTTGGATAAGACTTCACAGAGGAGTTGTCATTTCTGTTGAGCCTTGAACTGGATTGAGAACTCCCCAGGTAGAGTTGCAGAGGACACATCAATTGTACCCATTTGGAACCTGGTTTTAGAGAGGGGAGTGCTGTTGGAAGTTTACTCATGTCAGAAAAAAAGAGTAGGAGACGAAGACGGGTGGTGAAGGACTTCGTAAACCATGCTTAGGACCTCATCCCACACCTGGATCACAACTCACCAAGCTGGAATGCAGGGCTTGCCAAAAATCCTTCTGCATGCTTTGGATCATTTATTATGCCTCAAGGGGAAAGTCCGGGATAGACCAGACTCTGATAACACTTGAGACTTTCAGTAAATTTAGCATTATAATGACATTTATATCCAATTTAGGAAAACTTACCTAGTCTAATAAATTCCTTCCATTCTTCTCCTCTTGGGAATCACTGGGCCCAGTCTCAAAGTCGGGCCTCTCTGGTGACTTTGGTGGCTCTGCTCCTCCACCTTTGCACTCATCCTCACCTACGGGTTCATCTTTCTTCTCACCCCTTAGATTGTTCCCAGTGGAATTAAGCATTATCTTGAACAAAATCTTCACATTTTTAACATCCTACCATATTCTAGAACTAACAACGGGATAAAGATGTCCTGGAAAGCAGGAGATGTTATTTTTTTTTCTGGTGTTTTCTACTTCTGAACCTAGAGCCATCTATGCTGTGTATTTTCAAATGATTACTGTTCCATTGTTAAACAAAAATGTACTGGGCTGGGTGTGGTGGCTCATGCCTATAATCCCAGCACTTTGGGAGGCTAAGGTGGGTAGATCACAAGGTCAGGGTTCAAGACCAGCCTGGCCAACATGGTTAAACCTCATCTCTACTAAAAATATAAAAATTACCTGGGCACAGTGGTGGGCATCTATAATCCCAGCTACTCAGGAGGCTGAGGCAGGAGAATCACTTGAATCCAGAAGGCAGAGGTTGCAATGACCCGAGATCATGCCACCACACTCCAGAGTGGGCTATAATATCACTTGTCTGCCCACTTCTATATGATGGTCAGTCTCTGAGTCACTCTTCTGCATTTAGGAAGAATTTGGGGATCTAGTTAATAGATTTATCCCCCATTCCAATTCCTGATATTTTTAAAGGAAGCAGACTTATTTGAACATTTGATTTCTAATAATTTTTACTTTCATTCATTTTAAGCCACTCCTTCCCAATGACTGCAACCTGGATCTTTGCATCAGCCAGCACCATGAATCTGTGAAACCTCAAACTCCTATAGGCCACTCTTCAAATCTAGCACTTGCTAGAAATCAACTTTGTTAATGCCTGCCAGCCCTGAGGAGAGCAACAGATCTCCCAGCACAGTGCTCAAGCTCTGCTAAGGGACAGACTGCCTCCTCAAGTGGGTCCCTGACCCCCATGCCTCCTGACTGCAAGATGCCTCCCAGCAGAGGTTGACAGACACCCCATACATGAGAGCTTCGGCTGGCATCTGGTGAGTGCAACTCTGGGATGAAGCTTCTAGAGGAAGGAACAGGCAGTAATCTTTGCTGTTCTTCAGTGTCCACTGGTGATAGCCAGGCAAACAGGGTCTGGAGTGGACCACCAGCAAATTCCAGCAGACCTACAGAAGAAGGACCTGACTGCTGGAAGGAAAACTAACAAACAGAAAGAAATAGGATCAATATCAACAAAAAGGACATCCACATTGAAACCCCATCTGAAGGTCACCAACATCAAAGACCAAAGGTAGATGAGGAGAAACTAGTGCAAAAAGGTTGAAAATTCCAAAAACCAGAATGCCTCTTCTCCTCCAAAGGATCACAATTCCTCACCAGCAAAGAAACAAAACTGGACAGAGAATGACTTTGATGAACTAACAGAAGTAGGCTTCAGAAGGTGGGTAAAAGTAAAATCCTCTGAGCTAAAGGAGCATGTTCTAACTCAATGCAAGGAAGCTAAGAACTTTGAAAAAAGGTTAGAGGAATTGCTGAGTAGAATAATCAGTTTAGAGAAGAACATAAAAGACCTGATGGAGCTGAAAAACACAGCATGAGAACTTCATGAAGCATACACAAGTATCAATAGCTGAATCGATCAAGCAGAAGAAAGGATATCAGAGATTGAAGATCAACTTAATGAAATAAAGTGTGAAGACAAGATTAGAGAAAAAAGAATGAAAAGGAACAAACAAAGCCTCCAAGAAATATGGGACTATGTGAAGAAACCAAACCTACGTTTAATGGTATACCTGAAAGTGATGGGAGAATGGAACCAAGTTGGAAAAAACTCTTCAGGATATTATCCAGCAGAACTTCCCCAACCTAGGAAGACAGGCCAACATTCAAATTCAGAAAATACAGAGAACACCACAAAGATACACCTGGAGACCCCAAGACACATAATCATCAGATTCACCAAGGTTGAAATAAAGGGAAAAATGTTCAGGGCAGCAAGAGAGAAAGTTCGGCTTACCCACAAAGGGAAGCACATCAGACTAACACTAGATCCCTCTGCAGAAACCCTGCAAGCCAGAAGAGTGTAGGGACCAATATTCAACATTCTTAAAGAAAAAAATTTCAACCCAGAATTTCATACCCAGACAAACTAAGCTTCATAAGCAAAGAAGAAATAAAATTCTAGACAGAAAAGCAAATGCTGAGGGATTTTGTCACCACCATGCCTGCCTTACTATAGCTCCTGAAGAAAGCACTAAATATGGAAAGGAAAAACTGGTACCAGCCACTGTAAAGACATACCAAATTGTAAAGACCATCAACACTATGATGAAATTGCATAAACTAAGGGGCAAAATAAACAGCTAGCATCATAATGACAGGATCAAATTCACACATAACAATATTAAACTTAAACGCAAACAGACTAAATGCCCCAGTTAAAAGACATAGACTGGCAAATTGGATAAAGAGTCAAGACCCATTGGTGTGCTGCATTAAGGAGACCCATCTCTCATTCAAAGACACACATAGGCTCAAATTAAAGGAATGGAGGAAGATTCACCCAGAAAATGGAAAACAAAAAAGGCAAATTTGCAATCCTAGTTTCTGATAAAACAGACTTTAAACCAACAAAGATCAAAAAAGACAAAGAAGGGCATTACATAGTGGTAAAAGGATCTATGCAACAAGAAGAGCTAACTATCCCAAATGTATGTGCACCCAACACAGGAGCACCCGGATTCATAAAGCAAGTTCTTAAACACCTACAAAGGGACTTAGACTTTCACACAATAATAATGGGAGACTTTAACACCCCACTGTCAATATTAGACAGATGAATGTGACAGAATATTAACAAGGATATTCAGGACTTGAACTCAGCTCTGGACCAAGCAGACTTAATAGACATCTACAGAATTCTCCACCCAAAATCAACAAAATATACATTCTTCTCAGGAGCAAATCACACTTATTCTAAAATTGACCACATAAATGAAAATAAAATACTCCTCAGCAAATGCAAAAGATGAAAATCATAACAAACAGTATCTCAGACCACAGTGCAATCAAATTAAAATTCAGGATGAAGAAACTCACTCAAAACTGAACAAGTACTTGGAAACTGAACAACCTGCTCCTGAATGATTACTGCATAAATAATGAAATTAAGGCAGAAATAAATAAGTTCTTTGAAATCAATGAGAACAAAGACACAACATACCAGAATCTCTGAGACACAGCTAAAGCAGTGTTTAGAGAGAAACTTATAGCACTAAATGCCCACAGAAGAAAGCAGGACAAATCGAAAATTGACACCCTAACATCACAATTAGAAGTATTAGAGAAGCAAGAGCAAGCAAATTCCAAAGCTAGCAGAAGAAAAGAAATAACTAAGATAAGAGCAGAACTGAAGATGATAGAGACACAAAAAAAAACTTTCAAAAAAATCAATGAATCCAAGAGCTAGTTTTTTGAAAAGATCAACAAAGTAGATAGACCACTAGCCAGACTAATAAAGAAGAAAAGAGAGAAGAATCAAATAAACATAATATAAAATGATAAAGGTGATATCACCACTGATCCCACAGAAATACAAACCACCATCAGAGAATACTATAAAAGCCTCTACACAAACAAAGAAGAAAATATAGAAGAAATGGATAAATTCCTGGACATATACACCCTCCCAAGACTAAACCAGGGAGAAGTCAAATCCCTAAATAGACCAATAACAAGTTCTGAAATTGAGGCAGTAATTAATAGCCTACCAACCAAGAAAAGCCCAGGACCATACAGATTCACAGCCGAATTCTACCATAGGTACAAAGAGGAGATGGTAACATTCTTTCTGAAACCATTCCAAACAATATGCAGAGAGGGACTCCTCCCTAACTCATTTTGTGAGGCCAGCATCATCCTGATACTAAAACCTATCAAAGACACCACAAAAAAAGAAAATTTTACGCCAATATCCCTGATGAAACTTGATGCAAAAATCCTCAATAAAATACTGGCAAACTGAATCCAGCAGCACATCAAAAAGCTTATCCACCATGATCAAGTCAATTTCATCCCTGGGATGTAAGGCTGGTTCAACATATGTAAGTAAATAAATATAATCCATCACAGAAACAGAACCAATGAGAAAAACCACATGATTATCTCAATAGATGCAGGAAAGGCCTTCAATAAAATTCCTCACCCCTTCATGCTAAAAATTCTCAATAAACTAGGTATTGATGGAACACATCTCAAAATAATAAGAGCTATTTCTGATAAAACCACAGCCAATATCATACTGAATTGGCAAAACCTGGAAGCATTCCCTTTAAAAATGAGCATAAGACAAGGATTCCCTCTGTCTCCACTCCTATTTAACATAGCATTGGAAGTTCTGGCCATGGCAATCAGGCAAGAGAAAAAAAATAAAGAATATTCAAATAGGAAGAGAGAAAATCAAATTGTCTCTGTTTGCAGACAACATGATTGTATATTTAGAAAACTCATTGTGTCAGCACCAAATCTCCTTAAGGTGATAAGCAACTTCAGCAAATTCTCAGGATACAAAATCAATGTGCAAAAATCACAAGCATTCCTATCCATCAATAATAGACAAGAGCCAAATCATGAGTGAATTCCCATTCACAATTGCTACAAAGAGAATAAAATACCTAGGAATACAACTTACAAGGCATGTGAAGGACCCCTTCAAGGAGAACTACAAACCACTGATCAAAGAAATAAGAGAGGACAAAAACAAATGGAAAAATATTCCATGCTCATGGATAGAATCAATATCATGAAAATGACCATACTGCCCCAAGTAATTTATAGATTCAATGCTGTCCTCATCAAGCTACCATTGACTCTCTTCACAGAATTAGAAAAAACTACTTTAAATTTCATATGGAACCAAAAAAAAAAAGCTCGTATAGCCAAGACAATCCTAAGCAAAAAGAACAAAGCTGGAGTCATGACACAACCTGACTTCAAAAGACTGCAAGGCTACGGTAACCAAAATAGCCTGGTACTGGTACCAAGACAGATATATAGACCAATGGAACAGAACAGAGGCCTCAGAAATAATGCCACACATCTACAACCATTTGATCTTTGACAATCCAGACAAAAACAAGCAATGGGAAAAGGATTCCCTATTTAATAAATGATGTTGGGAAAACTGATTAGGCATATGCAGAAAACTGAAAATGGACCCCTTCCTTACACTTTATACAAAAGTTACTCGTGATGGATTAAAGACTTAAACAGAACACCTAAAACCATAAAAACCCTAGAATAAAAACCAGGCAATACCGTTCAGGACATAGGCATGGGCAAAGACTTCTTGACTAAAACACCAAAAGTAATGACAACAAAAGACAAAATTGACAAATGGGATCTAATTAAACTAAAGAGCTTCTGCAGGCCAGGTGCCATGGCTCACACCTGCAATCCCAGCACTTTGGGAGGCTGAGGCAGGCAGATCACTTGAGGTCAGGAATTCAAGACCAGCCTGATCAACATGGAGAGACCCTGTCTCTACTAAAAATACAAACTTAGCTGATGTGGTGGCACATGCCCATAATCTCAGCTGCTTGGGAGGCTGAGGCAGGAAAATTGCTTGAACCTGGGAGGCGGAGGTTGCGGTGAGTGGAGATTGCAACATTGCACTCCAGCCTGGGCAACAAGAATGAAACTGCATCTCAAAAAAAAGAAAAAAAAAAAATAAGAGCTTCTGTACAGCAAAAGGAACTAGCATCAGAGTGATCAGGCAACCTGCAAAATGTGAGAAAATTTTTGCAATCTATCCATCTAACCAATCTACAAATAAACAAATACACAAAAACAAACAAAAACAAACCCATCAAAAAGCGGACGAAGTATATGAACAGACATTTCTCAAAAAAGGACATTTATGCGGCCAAGAAACATATGAAAAAAAGCTCATCATCACTGGTCATTTGAGAAGTGCAAATCAAAACCACAATGAGATACCATCTCACGTCGGTTAGAATGGTGATCATTAAAAAGTCAGGAAACAACAGATGCTAGAGAGGATAAGGAGAAACAGGAATGCTTTTACACTGTTGGTGGGAGTGTAAATTAGTTCAACCATTGTGGAAGACAGTGTAGTGATTCCTCAAGGACCTAGGACCAGAAATACCACTTGACCCAGCAATCTGATTACTGGGAATATATCCACAGGGTTATGTCATACTACTATAAAGACACATGAACACGTATGTTTATTGCAGCACTGTTCACGATAGCAAAGACTTGGAACCAACCCAAATGCCCATTAATGATAGACTGGATAAAGAAAATGTGGCACATATACACCGTGGAACACTATGCAGACATAAAAGAGGATGAGTTCATGTCCTTTGCAGGGACATGGATGAACCTGGAAACCAACATTCTCAGCCCACTACCACAGGAACAGAAAACCAAATACCACATGTTCTCAGTCAAAATGGAGTTGAACAATGAGAACACATGGACACGGGGAGGGAAACATCACACACTGGGGCCTGTCAGCGGGTGGGTGGCTAGGGAAGGGATAGCATTAGGAGAAATACCTATTGTAGATGACAGGTTGATAGGTGCAGTAACCCACCATTGCACATGTATACCTATGTAACAAACCTGCATGTCCTGCACATGTATCCTAGAACTTAAAGTATTAAAAATAATTTGGGAAATATTTCAGTATTTCTTCTTCTTATAGTCTTTTAGTGGTCTAATATATTACTTGTTATTTCCTCCTATAAAATGAAAAATCCACATGAGCCTGGGTTTTTTTGAGGAAATATTAAATTCAATAATAATCTACTGAATAAACAATAAATTTTTTAAAAGGCAGAGCGTCACCTTGTTTGACTTTATCTAAGAATGTCTGCATTAGGCGCTCAACTTTTTGTCTGCTTTGCACATGACAATGAATGACTGTAAGATGTGAGTATTGATTTGAAGTTTACAAATAAATTTTAGCTAATAGGTGAATTTGCTAATAATGTATTCTGAGAATAGTAAGCATTGACTATACATATATTGTGTGTGTGTGTGTGCGTGTGTGCATATGTGAGTATGTGTGTATGTGTGTTCACTGGTGCAGTCTCAATTTTTTTTAACTAACAATAATGAATTTTTAAAAAGTTTAAATAGAACTGACCTGCAGAATAAAGCTTAAGCTACTCATGCAGGCATTTAAAAACTTTAATAATCTAGTTTTATATGTGGTATGTATATACCACAGAAAACTGCTCAGCCGTAAAAAGGAATGAAATGATGGCATTTGCAGGAACCTGGATGGAATTGGAGACAACTTTTCTAAGTGAAGTAACTCAGGAATGGAAAAGCAAACATCTTATGTTCTCACTCAAATAGGAGCTAAGCTACAGGGACATGAAGGCTTAAGAATGATACAATGGACTTTGGGGACTTAGGTGAAAGGGTAGCAGGTAGGTGAGGGCTAAAAGACTATACATTAGGTACAGTGTACATTGCTCAGGTGATGAGTGCACCAAAGTCTCAGAAATCACCACTAAAGAATTTATTCATGTAACCAAGCACCACCTGCTCCTGAACAACCTATTGAAAAAAAAATCTTGTTTTCAAATTGTCTTTACCACTGAGGAATACTACTACAACTATTACTTACATATCATAAGATTTGTAATTATTTTTTAATAGTCTTGTTTCTTTTGCAGACAGTAAGCTATCTAAGGGTAAGGACAAGGTTTTATTTCATGTATACCCAACTCCTACTACAGTGCCTGGTTTATTGTAGAGTCTCAATAAATATGGGGCCTTCTTTTGTCATCGTATTATTTTTAGTAAAACTGCATTGGATAACACTAGAAAAGAATGCTTAGATAGGTAGGAGAAGAGACCAGCCAAGGAAAGCATGGTCTGTGGTGTTAAGTGCTACAGAGAGATCAAGAAGAACAGGAACAGAATTAAGAAGGAAGAGGATCTGAAGATGATCTCAGCTATCATTCAGGGCTCACTCTCATGACCAGTGGAAAAGGCATCTCAACTCAGACAAGTCTCTTTCCAAAGCTCAAAGTTTTTCCCCTCAGACCACATAATCTCCATCATAGAAAGGAGCGTGGAAGGAGAGGAAGCCAGATTTACACTAGCTTTTGTTGTTTTATATTAGCAAAGGATGGTAGTTATATTTGGATAAGTGTCCTGAAGCCACCTTGTGAAGGGCCTTGGGTCCCAAACAAGGTCTCAAACACAATGTGATCTCTAACTTCCTGTAGAGTGGTCAAAATTCAACCAGGCCTTCTCTGGTGAAACTTATATCCCTAAATCATCTAACAGGCCACCAGGGCTGAGAATAATCTGGTAACTCTGGATAACGGAGAAAAACCCAGACCTTCTTTAACCAAAGTTTTTGGAATAAATGTCGTCTGGTGGAGCTGCTGGTCATCATTATCCATGTTTCTACACCAGGCATTAAAAGGTAAAGGCATTAACACTAAGGTCAAACTTATAGTTGGAATCTTACTTCAAGCACCCAGAGCTTTGTTTTGTCATTCATGATCAAAGTTAGTATCAATCCTGTGCTTTCTGATATGAGGATTAAACCATCTGAATTTCCTTTTTCTGAGTACCTATTGATGCTTATGAATAAAATGATGGTTATATGCTATATAATATTTGTTGTATTTACCTTTATTATCCTATGACAGACAAAATACTAATGAGAGAAAATATTGCCTGAATTCTTGTGACAAGTTAAGCCCAGAAGATATACCCCTATTTTCTGCAGAGTAAATTCAAACTACACAGATTAATAGCAGGTTTTTAAATTGGTTATGATAGGAAAATTCTCCTTTTTTCTGCACGGTTCTTTTAGAAAACAAAACTCTTCTCAGTTTGCTTACAAATACTTAGCAACTTAGTCATTTTACATACACTGCCTCAATTTCAATAAAGTGCTGTTTTCTAACATGAGATATAGGCATATGAATTTACAATTAGACCATATTTATCTCTGCCTATTAAAGAAAAAATTGAAAATATGATTTGTTAAAAATATTGATGAGGAGAGATCCAAGATGGCCGATTAACAACAGCTCAGGATTGTAGCTCCCAGTGAAAGTGCAGACAGCGAGTGGACGCCGCACTTTCAGACGAATTTTTGTTGCCCACAGACTAGGAGATTCCCAGCGGAGGAGCCACACGGG
>CAUYLG010007289.1:0-30566 GCA_963573385.1 Cacajao melanocephalus
TGAGGTATTACATTGATTAATTTGCTTAGGTTGAACTATCCTTCCATCCCTAGGATAAATCTCACTTGGCATAAATAATCTCACTTGGGATCAATCATATTTTTAATGTATTATTGAATTCAGTTTGATAGTATTTTGTTAAGGATTTTGCATCAATAGTCCTCTGAGATTGACCTGTAGTTTTCTTTCTTTGATATGTGTTTGGTTTTGGTATCAAGGTCATAACAGCCTTGTAGAATGAGTGTGGAATTATTCCTTCCTCATCTGTTTTTTGGAATAGTTTGAGTAGGATTTGTATTAAGTCTTCTTTAAATGTTCAGTGTAATTTAGCATTGAAACCACTGAATCCCAGACTTTTCATTACTGGGAGACTTTTTATTACAGCTTCAATCTCATTACTTGTAATTGGCCTGTTCAGGCTTTGAATTTCTTCAAATTCAATCTTGGTAGCTTGCATGTGTCTAGGAATGTATTCATTTTCTCTAGATTTTTCCAATTTATCAGCATATAGTTGCTCATAGTAGCCACTTACAATCCGTTGACTGTCTGTGGTATCAGTTGTAATGTCTCCTTTTTCACCTCTGATTTTATTTATTTGAGTCTTCACTTTTTTTTCATCATTAGTCTGGCTAAAGGTTTGCCAATTTTGTTTATTTCTTCAGAAAACTAACTTTTGGTTTCATTATCATTTATTTCTGCTGTGATTTTTATTATTTCTATTATTCTGATAATTTTAGGTTTGGTTTGCTCTTTTTCAATTCTTTATCATGCATTGTTAGGTTATTTATTTGAAGTTTTTCTTCTTTTTTGATGTAGGTGTTTATAGTTATAAATTTCCTGCTTAGTACTTTGCTGTATCCCATAGGTTTTGGTATTTTGTGTTTCCATTATCATCTGCTTCAAGATATTTTTCAATGTCTGTCTTAATTCCTTCATTGACCCACTTGTCATTCAGTAGCATATCATTTAATTTCAATGTGTTTGTATAATTTCAAAATTCCTTGTTATTGATTTCTATTTTTATTCCATTGTGATCAGAAAAGAGGCTTGATATTATTAACATGTTTTGACTGTTTTAAGACATGTTCTGTGAGCTAACATACAGTCTATCCTTGAGAATAATCCTTGTGCTGAGGAGACTAATACATTCTGTAGCCATTGTTAAAATATTCTGTAAATATATATTAGGTCCATTTGTTCTATAGTGCAAATTCTCATGTTTCTTTGTTGATGTCCTGTCTGGGAAATCTGCCTAATGCTGAACGTGGGTCTTAAAGTGTCCAGCTTTATTGTGTTGATGTCTATCTCTCTATTTCTAATAATATTTGCTTTATATATCTGGGTGCTCCAATGTTGGGGGCACATATTATTTACAGTCATTTATCTTCTTGCTGAATTGACCCCTTTATCATTATTGACCCCTATATCATTATATAATTTTATAATTTATATAATTGTATATATATATATATATAATTTATATAATTGTATAATGATAAAATTATATAATGAACATTTTTGTCACTTCTTACAGTTTTTGTCATGAAGTCTTTTTTGTCTAAAGTATAGCTACATCTGCTCTTTTCTGGTTTCCATTGGCATAGAATATCTATTTTCATCTGTTTATTTTTAATCTATTTGTCTTTATAGGTAAAGTGTGTTTCTTGTAGGCAACAGATCTTAGATCTTATTTTGTCATCCATTTAGCCATTCTATGCATTTTTATTAGATAGTTTAATCCATTTACTTTCAGTGTTATTCTTGATAAGTAGGGACTTACTCCTGTAATTTTGTTATTTGTTTTGTGGTCTTCTCTCCCTTCCTTTCTTCCTTTTAGTGAAGGTGATTTTCTTTGGTGGTGTCATTTAATTTCTTTTTTTTTATTTTTGTGTATTCCTTGTATATTTTTATTTGAGGTGATGATGAGGCTTGCAAATGCAACTTATAGTCCATTTTTCTAAACTGATGACAGCTTAATACTGATTACATGAACAAACAAAAAGCACACAAAATAAAACTAATAACAATTCTAAACTTTAACTTCATCCCCTTGCTTTTTAACCTTTTGTTCTTTCTCTTTATGCTTTATTATACCAAGTATTAAAAAGTTGTTGTAGTTATTTTTTATTGGTGCATCATTTAGTCTTTCTACTTAAGAGTAGTTTACAAACTATAATTACAGTATTACAATAGTCTGAGTTTTTCTGTGTGCTTACTATTACTGGTGAGTTTTTGTACTTTTAGATGATTTCTTTTTATTTACTAACATCATTTTCTTTCAGATTGAGGAACTCCATTTAGCATTTCTTGTAGGACAGGCCTGGTATTTGTGAAATGTCTCATCTTTTGTTTGTTTGGAAAAGTCTTTTTTCTCTTATGCTTGAAGAATATTTGTGTTAACTATAGTATAAAAAGGATAAAAGTTTGTTCTTGTTGTTGTTGTTGTTTTTCCTTCAGCATATTAAATTTGTCATTCCACTTTCTGGCCTGTAAAATTTTCATCGAAAAGTCTGCTGCCAGATATATTGGAGCTCCATTGTATGTTATTGTTTCTTTTCTCTTGCTGCTTTTAAAATCCCTTCTTTATCCTTCACCTTAAGAGTTTAATTAAAGTTTAATTAAATTTAAGACTACCTTGAGGTGGTCTTCTTTGGGTTAAATTTGCTTGGTGTATAACCTTCTTGTACTTAGATATTGATATCTTTCTCTAGATTTGAGAAGTTCTATGATATTATCCCTTTGAATAAACTTTCTACTCTTATCTCTCTCCATTCTCTCTTTAAGGCCAATGAGAATTAGATTTGCCCTTTTAATGCTATTTTCTAGATCCTATAGATGTGCTTTTTTTAAATTCTTTTTTCTTTTGTCTCCTCTATGTATTCTAATACCTTGTGTTCAAACTCACTGATTCTTTATTCTGCTTAATCAATTCTGCTATTAAGAGACATATGCATTCTCATATGCCAATGGCATTTTCAAGTCTCACATTTCTGATTATTTCAATCTCTTTGTTAAATTTATCTGATAGAATTCTGAATCCCTTCTTTGTGTTATCTTAAATTTCTTTGAGTTTCTTCAATGCAGCTATTCTGAATTTTCTGTCTGAAAGGTCACATATCTGTTTCTCTGTGTTTGGTCGCTGGTGCCTTATTTAGTTCATTCAATGAGGTCATGTTTGCCTGGATGGTCTTGTTACTTACAGATGTTGTTTGGTGTCTGGGCATTAAAAAGTTAGGTATTTATTGTAGTCTTTGTAGTCTGGGCTTGTGTCCATCCTTCTTGAGAAGACTTTTTAGTTATTCAAAGAGACTTGGGTCCCCGGTCTAACAATACTGTGGTTTTTGCAGACTCACAGATGTATCACTTTAGTGGTCCTGGATAAGATCCGAAATAATTCTCTGAATTATCAGGCAGAGACTCTTGTTCTTTTCCCTTACTTTCTCCCAAGCAAACAGATTCTTTCTGTCTCTGTGCTGAACCACCTGGAACTTCTGGTGGAGTTATGTGAGCACCACTATGGCCACCATCAGTAGGACTGTGCTGGGTCATAACTGAAGCCAGCACAGTACTGGGTCTCACCCAAGTCCTGCTGTAACCACTACGTGGCTACCACCTATGTCCACTCAAAACCCTACAGCTCTACAATAAGCAGGCAGTGAAGCCATCCAGGTTGGTATATTTCCCTTCAGGGCAGTGAGTTCCCCTAGGCTCCAGGCAAGTCCAGAGATATTGTCTGGGAACCAGAGATTGGAGTAAAAAATCTTAGAAATTTACCTAATATTCTATTCACCTGTGGCTAAGCTGCCATTCAAACGATAATACAAAGTTCTTTCACTTTTCCCTCCCCTTTCCACAAGCAGATGAGCCTCTCCCTGTGGGCACCACCATTACTGGCCCATGGAGGTTTCTGCCAGGCCACTGCTGATGTTCACTGAAAGCCTAAGGCTTCATTCAGTTTATGGTGAATGCTGCCGGGCCTGGGACTCATCCTTCAGGACAGTGGGCTTTCCTCTGGTCGAGAGAAGGTCCAAAAATGCTGTTCAAGTCCAAGAGCCCAGGTCTGGACACAGGGACCCCAAGAGTCAGCTTGGCACTCGACCCCACTGTGGCTGAATTGGTACCTAAGATACAAGACAAAGCTTTCTTTACTTTTCTCTCTGCTTTTCTCAAACAGAAGGAGACTTTCACCATAGCTGCAACAGCTGGGAATGTGCTGGCAGAGCCCAAGGCCCACAGTGTACTATCAGGATATCACTGCTGGTTATTTGGAGCCTAAGAGTTCTTTAGTTAGCAAGTGATAATCCTTCCAGGACTCAGTTCTTCCCTTCAAAGCACCAGGTTCCCTTTTGGTCCAGGATGTGTCTAGAAATGTCTGGAGAGCTAGGGCCTGGAATGGGGGCTTTGCAACTCTGACAGGTACCCTATCCTACTATGGCTGAGCTGGTATCCAAGATGCAAAACAAACTCCCCTTTAGTATTCACTCTCCTCTCCTTAAGCAGAGGGATAGCACAAGCAATTTTTTTTTTTTTTGAGATGGAATTTCACTCTTGTTCCCCAGGCTAGAGTGCAATAGCACGATCTCTGCTCATCGCAACCTCAGCCTCCTGGGTTCAAGTGATTCTCCTGCCTCAGCCTCTCGAGTAGCTGGGATTACAAGCATGCACCACCATGCCCGGATAATTTTGTATTTTTAGTAGAGGCAGGGTTTCTCCATGTTGGTCAGGCTGGTCTTGAACTCCTGACCTCAAGTGATCCACCTGCCTCGGCCCCCTCAAAGTGCTGGGATTAGAGGTGTGAGCCACTGGACCCAGCCAGGATGGCACAAGCACTCTTTAGCTGCCCCAGCTGGTGTCTCCCTAGGTCATTTGCCACCCTAGTCCTCTGGCTCTGAGCCCAGCCCAGCACTAGCAGTTGTCTAGGGATTGCAATATTTGTGCCTAGAATGCCTTTCAAGTTTATCTAAGACCTCAGAGCACTTTGACTCATGGTAGCAAGGCTTGCCAAGAAACTCCAGTTCTCACTGCAGGATGGGCAATTTTCCTCTGGCTAGGTCTGGTCCAAATGCTCCCTTCGTATGTGGGTGCTGACTGAGCTCAGGACAGCTTTGCTCTCTGCTTTGTTGGGCAGCACTGAGTTCAGTGTTGAGTTGCTGTACTCTCCCTCTCCTAAGTGCACACTTGCCACATGGCCACTCCCAGGGATGATGGAGGCATGGTGTTGGCAACTCAAGACTGTCCTGTCCTCCTCGATGTCTGTTTCAGCAATATAAAGTTAAAACCAGGCACTGTAATTGCTGATCTAATTTTTTGGTTCTTGTGACAGTGCTTTTCTGTGTGCAGAAAGTTGTTAAAATTTGGTGTTCCTGCGGGAGTATGAACAGTGTAGGATTCTATTGCACCTCTTGCTCTGCCCTCTGGGTGCTTTTCTTTTGCTTTTTTTTTGAGACAGAGTTTTGCTCTCGTCATCCAGGCTGGAGTGCAATGGCGCAATCTTGGCTTACGCAACCTCTGCCTCCTGGGTTCAAGTGATTCTTCTGCCTCTGCTTCCCTGGGATTACAGGCATGCACCATCACACCTGGCTATTTTTTTTTTTTAAAGATGGGGTTGCACCATGTTGGCCAGGTTGGTCTTGAACTCCTGACCTCAGATGATCCACTGGCCTCAGCCTCCCAAAGTGCTGGGATTACACGTGTGAGCCACCGCACCCAGCCTCTTAAGGCATGCATCTACGTCTGCAGCACTTAATGTGGCAGGCAGTAAGTAACTGGCCAGAATTTAAGAACTTTTAGATCCTTACCTTGACCACATAGAAAAACAACTAATAAAGGACATTTTATGCATTTTATTTTCAAATAGCCCAAACAACTACAGTATAGACTGTGTCTCAAATCAATTCTATCACTAAATGTCTTCAACTTGAGAAAAGATATTATTTATCATCAGTACAAATCTTGATTGAAAAAAAATTATCTGCCTGATTTGAAAGGTCAAGAGTGGAAGTAAAAATAAAAAATTCAACATTTTTTGAAAGAAAGAAGCATCTTGTTATGGTGCATGCCCTGGCCACACTCCTAAGGAAAGCAGCCCCCATGCACCTGTTGCTGCGGGGCTACAGTTGTATAATGTACTGCAGGGTGAGAGTTGGCCAGTTCCTATCCTGGATGAATCAGACAATGTCTCTGGAATATGTCCAAAGAAGGGCTGTGTCTGACTGAAAATGAGAGTTGAAGTAAGAAGGTTACGATGAAGAGGGGCCAGAGGCAGGCCAGATGTGCCCATGGCAAGCTATGTGCAAGCTGAAATGATGAGTTTAAACCAGCATGCAAAGGAAGCCTACCACTAGAGAAAAGAGATGGAAGAAGGAAGACGGAGATAAATGGGAGCCCCAGAAAGGAGACAAGTTCCTTAAGCAGCAGTCTCCATTTTTTTAAACAATTAAAAAATGACATGCAAAAAGTAACAATCATCTTAACATTATAGCTTCCTGTGCTTAAAGACACTAGATTCATCAAGTATGCAGTGTACCCTAAATATTTTCAAGTTAAGTGCTATCAATACCCAGTTTGGCTAGCCCAACTTTTCTTTATTTTCACCCATTCTTTCCCCAACTTTTCTTTATTTATTTTCACCCATTCTTTCTTTATTCTTTTCTGTCTCAATAACCAGTATTGTAACTACTGAAGTATACTTTACCAAGAAACACCTCGTTCTGCCCTCTAGAGCATATGGGATGATCTCAGTGTAAATGCAGTAGCTACCTTCTTTCCAAGTACTTATCTCTCAAATTGGTAATCATAGAGTTAAAAGTCTCCTTTTCACACTCTAAATAACCTCAAAGTGAAACTACATCTCATTCAACTTTCATTTGTGGCACCTAGCTAGGATCACAGTAAATGTTAATTAAAATTTATTGGCCTTTGAAATTAAATTCAGAACAAGATTCTTCCTGAGAATGAATGAATCATTCTAGCTAAATTTATATAATAAAGCCAAACTTTTCAACTTGTTTTATGATATAACTTGTGAATTAGAATAAACATCTAAAATACTTGCTTATTAGGTAAAATAAGGATGTAATATATGATCATAAGTTTTTATCTTTAAAATCAACCCAAGAGACTTTTTAATCCTTTAAGGTGTAAAGAGTCTGGGTACCAGTGGGATTGTTTATCAGGTCAACTATGACTTCCTCCAACCAGAAGTCACTTCAGAAAAAAAAAAAATGTGTTTACCAGTTTGTATGTGTGTGATTCCGTATATGTAAAAGTTCTACACTTTACCTGCCATACCTTAATAAAGTACTACAAAACACATCAACATCAATCTCAATCATCTTTAACAGCCACTTTGGAAATTGTGATGATTTTACAGCAATATTTTATGATCTGAGATGGCATCTAGCTATTCACTATTTGCAAGAATCCTGCCCTTGAATGTTGAAGAGTTAATATCAGCTAAGTATATTCCCCTGCATGGTGAATAACTAGGGCAAAACACCTATTTTATCATTTGGATTTCTCATTATTTTGGATCATTTATGTAGTCTTGTTCCAGAATTACCCATTTCCATCTAAACCATAAAGCACACACTTGCACACACACACATGCAGATGCATGCACAAATCACAATCAGAAATAGAAGCTACTCTAAAGCAAGACAGCTGAGATTCCTTCAAACATCACATGAATTATTTGGCTTTAGTGCCATCCCACATTTTTAAGACCATGTAAATCATCTCAGTAAACTGAAAAGAAGATGAAAGTTATGATTTTCTCTCCAATAAAATGTGGACTGCATGCAACTCTTCATTTACAACTACATTCATTGTGAGCAACTTCCCCAATTTAGAATCTGGAAAAATAGCACAAAGAACACTCTCAGCTCTCACCACTGAGCCATGACTCTAGGCCCAACAAGCACCTTATTCAGCAGCAGAGGGTAACTTTTGGAGTATTTCTATTGAGCCCATCTCATCATTTCCAGAATTGATTCCAAATAATAGTAAAAGCGTGGCCAGACCATACAGGAAAAAAAAAAAAAAAACAGCTCAGCTTAGAAGGAGATACTTTTAGAGACTCAAATTTAGATTTTTCTTTTTAAAGAAGATTTTGAAGGATACTTTTGAAATAAATAAATAAATAAGAGTGATTTCTATTTGTTACTTGCTTGTGGGCTTCATAGAGGGTTTTCCAGATACATTATTTCTCCTCATTTGATTGGCCATGTGGGGAAGCCCAGCCCCAGCAGGTGTTACCATTTCTTCATCTACAATGAGGCATCTGAACCTCAGATATTTTTGTTGATTTATCATCAAAATCCTTCAGGGAGTAAATGTTCAAATCAGGATTAGAACCTGGGATGCAGGTATTCAATCTAGGGCTTTTCAGAGCCCACTCTTTCTACATAAACAAGTCTACGTTTGATAGCCTAAAATGTTAAATGGAGTACAGGAATAATAACCCCCCGCCAGCACTAACAACTATGTCTCCAATGTTTCACAGTTATTCATATTCTTCCTTAAGCACCTAATTTAGTTCTGAGAGTAGCTTAGACCCAAGGGAGTGTTTGGTTCACTGATGTTTAGGACATTGTGCACTCCCTAGCCATTGGGTTTAATGTTTCCTATTTTATAACTCCAGGCCCAGTCCCACCTCTCTGCTGGATTGCATTGTCCTGAAAAAATATTTATATGTACTCAGGGATTCCAGTAATGGCCCCATAAAAAATTCAATAAAGAAATGTTTTAATCAAAATACTCTGTCTGACATCACAGAGTCACCAGAATTCTCATTTAAAATTGGAGCGCATCGCTGAAAAACGTTGATTGCTGTTGTAACCTCACTGGTTTCTAAATGCATTCTATTCATGCTCTGCTGTTGATGGAACTGGCTACTGATGTGTATCCTTAGAAGAACCTTTTTGTATAATGAATAAAGAATCTCAAAAACACATGAAAAAGGCTTACCATCTCTCCTAGCAATCGTGCCAGAAAAACAGAGAAAGGGCAGCCATCTCACTTCCTTTTGTTGGTTATAATGATCATATGAGTACCATAAAAAAGAATAATATATCCTTAAGAGGAAAGAAATGTCCTTTTATTCCCCCTGAGCAACTGCACGTGCAAGTTTCTTAAAGTGTCTTTTCAGTGCAAGCTGTAGGTCCTTTTCCAAGGTGAATAAAATCCCCACAAATGCCTGCAAGGAGAGATGTTCCCGATGCTTCCCTTGGGCATTTGCTGAGCTAGCCAAAGTCTGCACTCAAGCTATAGATCACTTTGGCACCATTAAAGAATTACAGGGAGTCACATGATCTTGTAGGAATTAATCACTGCTTAACAGTATGTGCTCCTGTGTTTATGAAGTCATTTGGAATATCTGCATGTAACCACTGGCTGGTGAGTCAAGAATCTGCAGGTAATGAACCATGGCATTGTGTTATGGTCGAGCTAGGGGATGTTCCAATTGGCAATTAATATGCCAGCAGTGAAATGTATTTCTTACAGAGAAAGTTAAATTCATAATTTGAAAACTTTCATAAACCACAGAGAGATCCTATTTACATCATATTTTGCCAGTAAAGATCCTCACAAAGGATTTCAAGGTGGGGACAGGGTAATATCAAAGATAAATGCTCTCTGGCATTACGTAACAAATAAAGCTCATAAAGCCTTATGCCTGCATTTTTTCTTCAAGAACCCCTCAAAAATATTATCTAAAGAATATAGATTAAATTTCAGTTTCAAGTATTTGCCATCAATGAACTAGAACTGCAGGTTATGGCCTACTAAAGCTTTAACAACCCTAAAGAAACTTTGGCAAAAAATAAATAAAATGAAAGGAAAGGAAAAGAGAAGAAAAGAAGTGGCGATAACAAAAAATAAAAAATAAAACCTTATACGTTATATAAGTAGGTAATAGCAGTTAGTGGTTAAAGAGTACAGTGAATATTAAAATCAAGTGAGGGAGTCCCTTCCTGGATTTCTCAATTATACAATTTTTTACTTATAAATATTTATCTTGCATGTGTGATTCAGATGATATACTCAAACATCAATTAGCCTCCCAATAAAAGACAAGATGTAAAGATGTGAGGATTTGTGTAAGGCTCTTGAGCTCTATGCTGCCAATTCATTTCTAGTTCAAGTTGTTTATCATTATTGTACCTCATTTTTAAAGTGTTGAAGAAGTTTTTAAACAGATACTTTTGGAATTTACATGTAACAAGTACCCTAGAAGGAAGGTACTCAACTTATATGAGAATTCTGGCATAAGCACTAATTGAATCATTGAGAATTTTATATAGCTGAAGCAAGCACATTGCTCGCATTTCTGGTTTTTAATTTGTACCAAGAAAGATGAAAAATAGATAAGAAATAATTTGTTTTCCTTTCTTCACTCTTAGATCTTTAAGAATTATTACATTTCCAAATAATTAAGATATAATCTAACATGGTTCTGTTTGATTAGCAGTGGAAATCATCACCTTCAAATTATTTTTCTCTTTTTAGACTACCTTTACTTTGATCATGCTATATTAGAGAAATAAAGTCAACATCACCAGTAACCATAAAGATATGCTCCATGTAGCTACCAAGCTTTCCTGAGTCAGGATTTAGATTTTCAGTTGGTAAACCTCCCAGGCAAGTCTCCAAGTTCCAAAATATTAGAATACAAAAGTATCCATTCATACTCACGAATGCATGGACTATCCTACCATCATCTTGATATGTACTGGTTATATTATAACAAAAATATCTGAAGTTAATGTGGGAAATAAGAAACTAGTACTAAACACTGATACATTGTTTTTACTAGAAAATAAATATATTTGGAGCCAGAATTGTTTCCCTCCTTAGCCAAGAGGAGAGAGAGAGAGAGAGAGAGAGAAAAGATGCTTTTCAGGGAATGAGATCTAAGAATGTCTAGGTCCATGAGAAAGTTTGGAACAATATGTGAGTTAACTTATTCAAACCCTGTTTCACTTTTATAGCTCAAAGATATAGGATCCTTTAAGGATAACCATATATCTATTAAATCAAAGATGAGAATATCTTAGTTTCAACCTTCTCTTAGAATCAAACCACCTTTTGCCTCTCATTCTGTTTATAGCTCTCAGTGTCTCTGCTATCCAAAGGTAGTCAGTCAACCCTGAAACTCTTTCTTTGGAAGCAAAGTCAGCAGGGGAAATGATTTCCTCATGCTATTGAGACCCATCTCTTGCCAAGAACTTTTGCTGCAAATCAAGGAAGCAACTTCCCATGTGGTCATTTCATGCTTCAGTTCTACTGAATTTTTGGTGCTCTTTGAACCCTGATTTGGAATTGAAATTCCATTTGCTTGTATTAGGAGTGGTGGGGGAGAATATCTGGAAATGCATTTGTGTTTAAACTTGAGTCTTCCAAGTTGCTCAATGCTTTAGTCTTGGTTCTATGAAGAAAATTAAAATCAACTGGAATGGCCTGGCTGCCACAGCTCAAGTCAGAATCACTTTGATTCCTGGCCTTCCAGCCTTGACTTGCTCTAATGTAATCTTGTCTGCTGAAGCAAGATGTGTGACCACTGTGTTATTATCTGCATTTCAGCTCTAAAGCCCTAACGGTGGGGCTTTCTCTCTCCAGCATACCTCTCAATCTTATTACACCAGGCTGTGAAAGTGAACCCTGGCCTCTCTGTTAGCCCCTTCTGCAGCTGTTCAGCTTATATCCTGAATGTCCTGGCAACCTCTTCAAATGCCACTGTTATGCACATTCTCTTGCAATGCAAAGGCAAATAAAAGTTACATGACTATCAGAAAATCAAGAGTTTCATAGTAAATATAAGTTCTCTCATCATCTCTAATTGTCACTTGCTGTGGATGTCAAACTGACAGAGTAGCAGAATCTAATTTCCTTGTTTGATTCACCATGAAATTAAACTGAACTGACATTTTTATTTTCACCTGGCAAATTCGTCTGACACTATTTAAATCTAGCTAATCAAGTACAGTTATCTGCTCTGCACACTCATCTCTCCCACCACACCTCTGATTTGCAGTATCCCACTTCCTGAACTCCCTCCGACAGCCGTGCATTGGATTACATTTACAGTTTTAGAAGGTGTAAAGGAATGTATGAACGTGGTTAGCCAAGGTGCCAGCAAATGTATCATGTCACAAAATTACTACTGAAAGATGAAAACAAAAAGAGTGAAAAACAAAACTTCTGGATTGCAGCACTGTTCACAAGCCCAATCAGTTGGCTGGTTTAGTGAGGTCTTTGCTCAGTAGAGTAGCAAATGTAATTCTGAAGTTAACTGACTTTTAAGAAAAAAAAAAACCATGCTTAACCTCTGTAAAAATAAAAATCACTGTTCAGATACAGTCAGCATGATAGTAGGAAGTGCTGGATACATTTGTCTGAGGAAATGCGGCCATCTGGTAGTGTGGGAGTGGCCATTGATAGAAAAAACTATAATTTGAGTTTTCAAAGATAAGGAAGGTTTCACCTTCTGGAATCATTTGATACCGTCTCAAAGAAAAGGTTTTTGGTATTGCAGGGCACCAAAAAAGACTGTAAGGCTCACCAATTAACCATTGGCAATTCCAGCATCTAGGAAGGGACAGTTTCAAGGATCATCAAGGAATGAAGGAACCTGGACTTAGTTAATCCACAGAACAACTAAATGGTTTTATTTGGTGCCTGGATCCACCAGGAAGAATATATCAGCTTGGCCCAAAGCTAGCAGATATATCACATTTTTACCTGTAAACATCCTTCAGTTTCAGGCCAGTTTCCAGATTTCTAAGCTCATTTCTACATGCACCAGGCCTTTCTTTACTCTGAAACCGAAATGAAGATCCATGAGTTTAACAGTAGCCCCAAGACACCTTCAAAGGTAAACAGAAACTCTGGATTGATTTCACATTTGGGACAGAATCTAAAACATCTCTCTATGGTTACTGATTAAGAACCATGTAAGAATCTGATTCAACATGTGTTCCAGCCCTTAGAAAAATATGTATGAGGAATAATTGGCATATAATTTCACAATGTATTCATGTACCCCTTGAAGCCCATACATTATCTAAAAATAATCATAGCTACAATTGCGGGAGGACATTTTCTATATGCTGGACATTGTGTTAACACTTTAGAGAGAGCTCACACCATTTGGCCTGGCCTCTTCAGCCCTTCTGAGAAGACTCATTAAATTCAAAACTCCAGGCCACTTATCTTGAGGAAGTTACGTGAAATTGTTCTTGTGACAAGCTGCTCAAGCATAAATAAGCAAATGCAAGTAGGAGTGTCTGCCATTGTAACTTTAATTTAGGGCTTCTATTTTAAATTACTGATTGTTTGCATTGCTCCCAGCATCTTAGTATATATAACATATTTCTCTTTATAGGAAGTCAAACAGGCCTTTCACTGAATCTCAGTAAAAGCTGCTCTGGAGAAAGACTGGCTAGGTCTGTATGTCTCCCAAGGTTCCCTAAAGTGATTTTTGCATCTACCATATAATGTAGGTTTCCTTAAAACCATACCAAATATATTCCTTCACTCACTTTTTTTAATTGCATTTTAGGTTTTGGGGTACATGTGAAGAACCAAGATTGTTGCATAGGTACACGCATGGCAGTGTGATTTGCTGCCTTCCTCCGCATCACCTATATCTGGCATTTCTCCCTATGCTCTCTCTCCCCAACTCCCCACCCTTCACTGTCCCTCCCCTATTTCCTCCCATCAGACCCCAGTATGTGATGCTCCCCTCCCTGTGTCCACATGTGCTCAGTGTTCAACGCCTGCCAATGAGTGACAACATGCGGTATTTGATTTTCTGTTCTTGTGTCAGTTTGTGGAGAATGATGGTTTCCAGGTTCATCCATGTCCCTACAAAGGACATGAACTCATTGTTTTTTACAGCTGCATAGTATTCCGTGGTGTATATGTGCCACGTTTTCCCTGTCCAGTCTGTCATTGATGGGCATTTGGGTTGGTTCCAAGTCTTTGCTATTGTAAACAGTGCTGCAGTGAACATTCATGTGCATGTGTCCTTATAGTAGAACAATTTATAATCTTTTGGATATATACCCAGTAATGGGATTGCTGGGTCAAATGGAATTTCTATTTCTAGGTCCTTGAGGAATTGCCACACTGTCTTCCACAATGGTTGAACAAATTTACACTCCCACCGACAGTGTAAAAGTGTTCCTATTTCTCCATATCCTCTCCAGCATCTGTTGTCTCCAGATTTTTTAATGATCGCCATTCTAACTGGCGTGAGATGATATCTCAGTGTGGTTTTGCTTTGCATTTCTCTAATGACCAGTGATGATGAGCATTTTTTCATTTGTTTGTTGGCCTCATAGATGTCTTCTTTTGTAAAGTGTCTGTTCATATCCTTCACCCACTTTTGGATGGGTTTGTTATTTTCTTGTAAATCTGTATTAGTGTTTTGTAGATTCTGTATATTAACCCTTTGTCAGATGAGTAGATTGCAAACATTTTTTCCCATTCTGTTGGTTGCCGATTCACTCTAATGACTGTTTCTTTTGCTGTGCAGAAACTGGAGTTTCAGTAGGTCCCATTTGTCTATTTTGGCTTTTGTTGCCAATGCTTTTGGTGTTTTGGTCATGAAGTCCTTGCCTATGTCTATGTCCTGAATGGTTTTGCCTAGGTTTTCTACTAGGGTTTTTATGGTGTTAGGTCTTATGTTTAAGTCTTTAATCCATCTGGAGTTAATTTTAGTGCAAGGTGTCAGGTAGGGGTCCAGTTTCTGCTTTCTGCACATGGCTAGCCAGTTTTTCCAACACCATTTATTAAATAGGGAATGCTTTCCCCATTGCTTGTTTTCATCGGGTTTGTCAAAGATCAGATGGTTATAGATGTGTGGCATTGCCTTCGAGGCCTCTGTTCTGTTCCATTGGTCTATATCTCTGTTTTGGTACCAGTACCATGCTGTTTTGATTACTGTAGCCTTGTAGTGTATTTTGAAGTCCGGTAGTGTGATGCCTCCAGCTTTGTGCTTTTTGCTTAGAATTGACTTGGCTATGTGGGCTCTCTTTTGGTTCCGTATGAAGTTTAAGGTGTTTTTTCCAGTTCTATGAAGAAGGTCATTGGTAGCTTGATGGGAATAGCGTTGAATCTGTAAATTACTTTGGGCAGTATGGCCATTTTCACGATATTGATTCTTCCTAACCATGAGAATGGAATGTTTCTCCATCTGTTTGTGTCCTCTCTTATTTCCTGAAGCAGTGGTTTGTAGTTCTCCTTGAAGAGGTCCTTTATATCCTTTGTTAGTTGTATTCCTAGGTATTTTATCCTCTTTGTAGCAATTGTGAATGGCAGTTCGTTCTTGATTGGGCTCTGTGTTAGTCTGTTATTGGTGCATAGGAATGCTTGTGATTTTTGCACGTTGATTTTGTATCCTGCGACTTTGCTGAAGTTGCTTATCAGTTTCAGGAGATTTTTGGGCTGAGACGATGGGGTCTTCTAGATATACAATCATGTCACCTGCAAATAGAGACAATTTGACTTCCTCCTTTCCTAATTGAATACCCTTTATTTCTTTTTCTTGCCTGATCGCTGTGACTAGAACTTCCAATACTATATTGAATAGGAGTGGTGAGAGTGGTATCCTTGTCTAGTGCCACATTTCAAAGGGAATGCTTCCAGTTTTTACCCATTCAGTATGATATTGACTGTAGGTTTGTTGTAAATAGCTTTTATTATTTTGAGATACGTTCCATCAATACCTAGTTTATTGAGGGTTTTTAGCATAAAGGGCTGTTGAATTTTGTCAAAGGCCTTCTCTGCATCTATTGAGATGATCATGTGGTTTTTGTCTTTGGTTCTGTTTATGTGGTGAATTACGTTTAAAGACTTGCATATGTTGATCCAGCCTTGCGTCCCCAGGATGAAGACAACTTGATCATGGTGGATAAGCTTTTTGATGTACTGTTGCAATCGGTTTGCCAGTATTTTACTGAATATTTTTGCATCTGTGTTCATCATGGATAATGACCTGAAGTTTTTTTTTCTTGTTGAGCCTCTGCTGGGTTTTGGTATCAGGATGATGTTGGTCTCATAAAATGATTTGGAAAGGATTCTCTTTTTTTGGATTGTTTGGAATCGTATCAGAAGAAATGGTACCAGCTCCTCTTTGTATGTCTGGTAGAATTTGGCTGTGAACCCATCTGGACCTGGGCTTTTTTTGGATAGTAGGCTTTTAATTGCTGCCTCAACTTCAGCCCTTGTTATTGGTTTATTCAGAGTTTTGACTTCTTCCTGGTTTAGGCTTGGGAGGATGCAAGTGTCTAGGAATTTATCCATTTCTTCCAGGTTTACTAGTTTATATACATAGAGTTGTTTGTAATAATCTCTGATGATGGTTTGTATTTCTATGGAATCTGTGGTGATATCCCCTTTATCACTTTTTATTGCATCTATTTGATTATTCTCTCTTTTCTTTTTTATTAATCTACCTAGTGGTCTATTTTGTTGATCTTTTCAAAAAACCAGCTCCTGGATTTTGATTTTTTGAAAGGCTTTTTGTGTCTGTATCTCCTTCAGTTCTGCTCTGATCTTAGTTATTTCTCGTCTTCTGCTAGGTTTTGAGGTTTTTTGATCTTATTCCTCCAGCTCTTTCAATTTCGATAATAGTGTGTTAATTTTAGATCTTTCCTTGCTTCTCTTGTGGGTATTTATTGCTATGTATTTTCCTCTAGACACTGCTTTAAATGTGTCCCAGAGATTCTGGTATGTTGTGTCTTCGTTCTCATTGGTTTTGAAGAACATCTTTATTTCTGCCTTCATTTCATTGTTTATCTAGTCAACATTCAAGAGCAAGTTGTTCAGTTTCCATGACGCTGTGTGGTTCTGAGTTAGTTTCTGAATTCTGAGTTCTCACTTGATTTCACTGTGGTCTGAGAGACTGTTTGTTATGATTTCTGTTCTTTTGCATTTGCTGAGGAGTGATTTACTTCCAATTACGTGGTCAATTTTAGAGTAGGTGTGATGTGGTGCTGAGACTAATATATATTCTTTGGATTTGGGGTGGAGAGTTCTGTAAATGTCTGTGAGGTTTGCTTGGTCCAGGTCTGAGTTCAAGTCCTGAATATCATTGTTAATTTTCTGTCTCGTTGATCTGTCTAATATTGACAGTGGGGTTTTAAAGTCTCCCACTATTATTCTGTGGGAGTCCAAGTCTCTTTGTAAGTCATTAAGAACTTGTTTTATGGGTGCCCCTGTATTGGGTGCGTATATATTTAGGATCGTTAGCTCTTGTTGCACTGATCCTTTTACTATTAAGTAATGTCCTTTTTTGTCTCTTTTGATCTTTGTTGGTTTGAAGTCTATTTTATCAGAGACTAGAATTGCAACTCCTGCTTTTTTTGCTCTCCATTTGCTTGATAAATCTTCCACCATCCCTTTATTTTGAGCCTTTGTGTATCCTTGCATGTGAGATGGGTTTCCTAGATAGAGAACACCAATGGGTTTTGACTTTTTATCCAATTTACCAGTCTGTGTCTTTTGATTGGGGCATTTAGCCCATTTACATTTAGGGTTAATATTGTTATGTATGAATTTGATCCTGCCATTTTGATGCTAGCTGGCTGTTTTGCCCATTTGTTGATGCAGTTTCTTCATTGTGTTGATGCTCTTTACCATTTGGTACATTTTTGGAGTGGCTAGTGCTAGTTGTTCCTTTCTATGTTTAGTGCTTCTTTCAGGAGCTCTTGTAAAGTAGGCCTGGTGATCTTGAAATCTCTGAGTAATTACTTGTTTGTAAAGGATTTTATCTCTCCTTCGCTTATGAAGCTTAGAGTGGCTAGATATGAAATTCTGGGTTGAAAGTTCTTTTCTTTAAGGATGTTGAATATTGGCCCCTACTCTCTTCTGGCTTGTAGGGTTTCTGCTGAGAGATCCACTGTGAGTCTGATGGGCTTCCGTTTGTGGGTAACCCGACCTTTCTCTCTGGCTGCCCATAGCATTTTCTCCTTCATTTCATCCCTGGTGAATTTGATGATTATGTGCCTTGGGGTTGCTCTTCTTGAGGAATATCTTTGTGGTTGTCTCTGTATTTCCTGGACTTGAATATTGGCCTGCCTTGCTAGGTTGGGGAAGTTTTCCTGGATAATATCCTGAAGAATATTTTCCAGCTTGGATTCATTCTCTCCATCATATTCAGGTACACCTATCAAACATAGATTACGTCTTTTCACATAGTCCCATATTTCTTGGAGACTTCATTCACATCTTTTTACCCTTTTTTTTCTCTAATCTTGCCTTCTTGTTTTATTTCATTGAGTTGATCTCTGACCTCTGATATCTTTTCTTCTGCTTGGTGAATTCGCCTGTTGAAACTTGTGTATGCTTCATGAACTTCTTGTGTTGTTTTTCAGCTCAATCAGTTCAGTTATATTCCTCTCTAAGCTGTTTATTCTCATTGGCATTTTGTCAAACCTTTTCTCAAGGTTCTTAGTGTCTTTGCATTGGGTTAGAACATGTTCTTTTAGCTCAGAGAAGTTTCTTATTACCCACTGTCTGAAGCGTGATTCTGTCAATTCATCACACTCATTCTCCATCCAGCCTTGTTCCCTTGCTGGTGAGGAGTTGTGATCCCCTGGAGGAGGAGAGGCATTCTGGTTTTGGGTGTTTTCATCCTTTTTGCACTCGTTTCTTCCTATCTTTGTGGATTTAGCTATGTGTCATCTTTGTATTTGTTGACTTTCAGATGGGGTCTCTGAGTGGATGTCCCGTTTGTTGATGATGAAGTTATTTCTTTGTTTCTTACTTTTCCTCTAACCCTCAGGCACCTCTGCTGTAGGACTGCTGAGGTCCTCTCCAGGCCCTGTGCCTGGGGATCACCTGCAGAGGCTGCAGAACAGTAAGGGTTGCTGCTAGTGTCTTCTTCTGCTATCTTTGTCCCAGAAGGATACCCACCAGATGTCAGTCTGAGCTCTCCCTTATGAGGTGACTCTTTGGATATATGTGGGTCAGGGAGCTGCTTGAGGAGACACTCTGTCCTTTATAGGAGCTCAAGTGCTGAGCCATGAACTCCGTTGTTCCATTCAGAGCTGCTGAGCAGGTACGTTTAAGTCTGCTGCAGCAGAACTCATAAATGTCTTTTTTTTTTTTTCTCCCAGATGCTCTGTCCCAGGGAGTTAGTTAGGGCTTTATTTATAAGTTTCTGTCATGCTACTGCCTTTTTTCAGGGCTGCCCTGCCCAGCGAGGAGGCAGCCTAGTCACAGTCTGCCAGCAGAGGCTTTGCTGAGCTGCTGTGGGCTCTGCCCAGCTGCCATGTGAACTTCCCTGCAGTCCTGTTTATAGGAGTATAGTTGGAACTGCCTCGGCAATGGCAGCCCACCTCTGTAATGGCAGACTCTCTGTAATGGTGGGCTGCCTCAGCAATGGCGGACTACCTCGGTAGTCATGGACTGCCTCAGTAATGGTGGACTGCCCCTCCCCCACAGAGCTGGACTGTCCTGGGTTCAGCTGTGCTTGCTGTGAAACTCTCAGTCCAGAGCATTTCAGAGTGCTGTTTTTTGTGGGGGTGGGACTGGCTGAGCCTGATCACCTGGCTCCCCGCCTCAGACCCCTTTTATTTTTTTCAGTTGAATGGGCAACTCTGTCTCCCAGGCATCCCAGTCACCAGTTGAAACGGCTCCCAGATTTGTGTGATTTATTGTTTGTAGACCTGCTGCACTGGCTGAAACAGCAGCTGGAGGCTTGTGGCACTTTTTCACCTGCGAATCCCCTGGCCTGGCTCCCTGTTTCAGTCCCCTTTTTTTTAAGTTGAACGGGTAACTCTATCTCCCAGGTGTTCCAGTCACCTGTTGAAAAGGTGCCCGGGTCTGTGTGATTTCTTGAGTGGCGACCTCCTGCACTGGCTGAAACAGCCATGCTGGAGATGCATGGCGCTTTTTTGCCCGGGAATCTCCTGGCCTGGCTCCCTGTTTCAGTCCCCTTTTTATCAGTTGAATGGGTGACTCTGTCTCCCAGGAGCTCCAATCACCAGCTAAAATTGCTCCCAGACCTGTGTATTTTGTGTGGAGACCTGCCACACTTGCCAAAACAATCAAGCTGGCAACCCGTGGGGCTCCTCTGCCTGGGAATCTCCTGGTCTGTGGGCAAGAAAAATCAGTCTGGAAATACGGCGTCCACTCACCCTCTGCGCTTTCACTGGGAGCTGCAGTCTTGAGCTGCTCCTAATCGGCCATCTTGGATCCTCCTCCCAGCCATTTTTCTATTTAATAAGAGGTACAAAACTTTTAGGTTTATTTGTATAATTGGATTCCTGATAGCACTGGAAGAAGGTACCATTATCCCTACTTGATATAGTGGAAAGCTAAGTCCCAGAGAAGATGAATAACTTGCCCTTGTCCACATACCTGGTAAGCGTAAAAGCAGAGTTTAGAATGCAATTTGGTTTGATTTCAACAGCCAAATTCTCAGTTGCTGTGGTCTACTGCTCTAGACTTCAGAATAAGAGCCATTGCTAAACAACACTGGTGTATTATAAAATTGACAAGCCATCATTTTACTTTAACTCATATAGAATAAACAATAACAAGTTAAATGTATGATAAAACATTCAAGTTATCTCTGGCTGAGAAATAAGTTTAGACATTTCATTGCATAAGTCCTGTCCTATCCACTGCCAAGAGTATCTTCCTTCCTACAATCTCCACCTAGTCAACCAGTCCAACTTATTGGAAGACTTTGTGATTACCAATAGTAAACCCAATAAAAAAACAGACACAAGGAGAATCTGAGCCCTAGATTCTTAAATCAGTATTTTTGCACAGTGTCCATGCATTTTTTAGAATAAATATGAACTATGAAAATACTTCTTCCTAGCAAACAGGAAACAATGAGCTACATGGAATCCTGGAGTGACATGTTTAGGGTAAAGAATTTACACAGAAAATAAAAAAAAAATGGAGAAATGGAGATTGCATTACAGGAGCAACTGCTCAAAAGCAGAAGAGAAGCATTGGAGTATATGTCACTGAGTGGTAGCAGATGACGATGAACTTGGGGAAAGTTGAAGCCTTCTGAAGCAGCAGCAGAATTGCCAGGACGAATCTGAAAAACTAAAGCAAGATGATGGAAATCTGTGAAAGAATAAAGGGCAAGAGAGCAAGGAAGGAAAAGAAACAGTGCATGACCTCCTGATGTTCTGGAGTCACTGCACCGTGTGTCATGATGGGGGGAAGGAGAAACAAGCAAAGACCTTTGACAGAACATTTCCCTGGAAAGATCACTCCCAGGGAGAAACAAGTAGCCACCTGACCTATAGATAAAGGTGTGGGTAGGGAGTGACTCAAGAATGTTCTTCCTCAAATACCCACCTGCTAACTCATAAATGCTACTTCCTAATCCATGTATAGATGTTGGACATGGAATTCTAGCAAGAACTCATAACAAGGAGTTTAGGGAAAAAAAGAATTCTAATTTTTTTCCATTGAACATACTGATACCTGAGCACTGTTTCATTTTTTCCCCTTTTTGAAAAAGAGAAAACATTATAAAAAGGCATAATGTAACATAGTACAACATACTTACCATTCCAGTGAAAGCAATGAGCAAGTTCAGGCAATGCCCAATGAATAAAATGTGAAGTTGAATTGCTGAAAGGGAAGAAAATCTTGATGATCTACTATATGTTCTATGAACAGAAAAGAACTACATCTAGCAAAGGCTCAACTTTCTTCCAGTATAAATTATGAGAGAACCAGAGTATCTTTCATGGGCAGCCATCCATATGCAGGACAATACTCTAAGTTGGAAAAAGACTTAAGGGAGTAGAGGAGGGACAAGGTTAAATTTAAAAAAAAAAAAAAGGAAAACATCTACATTTTAGGAACCTTAAGAAGAAAATAGAGCTGGAGAAACAAGATTATTGGCACTCCAAAGGTAAGATAGCTTTGTGGAATAAAGGGGGCAAGTAGAAGACATCGACCAGCTCTACTCAATGTACTGGACCTTGATGAGATACGTAGCTTGAGACTGACTAAATCAACCTGGTTTTTCCTTCTTTGAGAAGGGCTGGCTACTACTGCTACTGCTACTATTCAAATAACCATCATCATAATAGCTGGATAGACAAACTAAACAGTGAGTTTGGTAATCAAGTTAACTTACACTACTGGAGAAAGCTTTTTATCTCCCCATGGACTGGCAACAAAGCTAGTAACAAACAGTTCTGGGACCATATATTAGCTAGGCTGCTTTCGACTTCAAAATAGAAGATATGGTTAACAAAAGTTTTAAAGGAAGACCAGAGAGCCAAGCAGCAAGTAAGCAACATAAAGACCTAAGGCAGGAGAGAAGATGTAGCTTCCAAAGGATGTTACAAAGAAGTGAGTCATCCAGAGAAAGGGGTGAAGAAAGGACATTGAAGGAGAGACACAGGAGAGGAGTAATAGTCTCTCTGCATATGCAGGGAAGATGTGGATAGAGGAGAGAGATGTGGTATTATTGCCGAGAGAAAGAATATCTGGGCTTTTGAATATTACCCCACAGAGACAGTGCAGTATAGAAAGAAGGGCTTTTTCACCTTCCGCATGCGTTGGTAAATAAAACATGTGGCTACTGAGAAGGCTACCAAGTATATTTTTAGAGTAAACCATTGCTCTAAGTATCATTTTTAAGATGATTAGTTAATATAATTTATGCTCAAATATCATAAAAGAATTTCATCATCGATAAAGTGCAGCTTTCATTAGTTAAGAAGTTCCCACACTCTGAACCTGATTCTTGGCACAGAGAATGATAGCATATTTGTTTGCTAGGGCTGCCATAACAAAGTACCACAAACTGGGTGGCTTAAACACTAGAAACTTATTTTCTCACAGTTCTGGATGCTAGAAGTCTGAGACCAAGGTATCAGCAGGGTTGATTTCTTCTGAAACTGCTTGCCTTGGCTTGTAGGTGGCCATCTTCTCCCTTGTTTCTTCACATGTTCGTTCTTCTGTACATGTCTGCATCACCAGTCATTTTACATTAGGACCCACCCTATCGACCTCATTTTAATTTATCACTTCAAAGGCCCTATCTACAAATGCAGTCATTTTCTGAGGTACAGTACTGGGGATTAGAACATCAACATATAAATCTGGGATGGGCAAAAGTCAGCCTGTAAAATGGATAAAGCTTCAACCTATGATGAACGCTGTGAGCACACGGTGCCATGTGCAGCTGTGCTCTCTTCACAGTTACAGGCACAGCACATTGCCCCTGAAGTAGGGAGGTGCAGAAGTCTTTATTTATATTGGTTGAGTGGATGGTTTTAAACCACTTCCTGATTCCCTTTCAAATTCTTCTTGAATCAACTATCAATTTTGCTTTATTAACACTTCAGGTTGAAAATAATTTTAGACTAGGGATCCACATATCCAAAGAGAAAAGTGGAATGGGGTGATGCACGGAAGATTAGAGTCATGAGTGGCACAGCTCAGGCCAAAATGTGTTATGCTGGATTATATGGCAAACTGCTGGTAAATTTAAGGGACTGGGTTTTTTATGCCTTTTTTAATTCATTACAAAGTGCTCCGTCAACACATGGCAATATTATTTTCAAACCATATAGGTCACATTTTAGAAAATTTAGAACTTGAAGCCTAGACCTCCAGGCCAAACTCTAGACCTCCAGGCCAAAATGCAATGAATTCAACTGCAGATTTCAAGTTTTTTATGTCTTCCTTGACTTCTTTGGACTAAAATGCTTATCTTATCTTTTGGATTCAATCAGATGACTTTGTGGCTTTCTTCTACCTTTGGGGCGTTTCTTCTCCATTCAATTAGTTCTGTCTGTGGGTAAGAATTCTATCCAGTCACCCAGGTCATCCAGTCACCCAGGTCAAGGAAAAATGATACTTCATTTGCATCAAGTAGAAGCAAATGCTTAAGGTGATCAGTTTGGAGCTGAAATATTTCTGCAAGGTTTGTGTGCAGGATTTTATTTTACTTCACTCCCTTTATAGAGACCATCCCAACCTGCTCTGGTTCTTTGCTCATTAACAGCATAAATCATGCAAAATGTTAAAAGTCACTGTTGCAATGGTATTTGATACAGAATTTAAATTAGACCACAGAGAAAAATGACAGTACTCCTCTGAGGCTCTATGATTCATTTCTTGGTACCAAACCAGAAGTTGAAAATGCAATGCAATTTTATAATGAACAGAAGCATTGCCTCTGGCCTTCATACAACTCCAAAAATAGTTAGAACAAGTTTGACCAAAAACCAGGAAGGCCCTATGCAGAACATTTTCAGATTCATCTTAAAATACATACATATACATATGTATATCATATATTCTCGCACAAACACACAAATTCTTTTTCTATCTGTATCCCCCCATGCCATGATTCTCTTTCTTTCTTTGGGTTTCTCTCTCTCCGCTTCTATCTCTTGATATCATTTATTCCACTTCTTACTCCCTTTCTCTCTGTCTCTCTCTCTCTGTGTTTCTGTCTTTCTCTGTTACTCCGGCTCTGTTTTCTCTGGCTCTGTCTATGCCTTCTTTGTTCTTTTTGTCACTGTCTCTGTTCCTGTCTATCCTCTCCATTCTCTTATTCTCTTGCTGTCTCTCAGTCATTATGCTTTTGTGTCTTCGTCTTTCTTCCTATCTGCCTTGTTTTCCTGGCCCTTCATCTAAGCCTCTTTTCCTATGTGAATCTCTTTTTTCCCCTATCATGCACATATACACACGCTTAAACAGTGCCAAGAGCAATTCCATTTTGAAATATTTCTTTTTTATAGAGAAGTTATTTTCCAAAAGTCCTGCAACCCCCTCTGCCTACTGAAACATGGAGGAGCCCTTTCTTCTCCGCTCTCCTCTCATCAAGACTGTGTGTGTATTTCACAGATCATCCAGCAGAGGAAGTGCAACCGATGCTTTCTACGCTGCATCACCCTGGAAGCTAAAGGTGTGTCCTTCTTTCAGGCTACTCAGCCCAGCTTAACTCAGTGGGAAACATGCCAGAAGGGCTCAGAGCTTCTCCATAGCCAGTTTACCCAAAGACAGTCTGCTAAAGCCATCCCCTGGCTTTGCTGTTTTTGCCATTCTAAGTGACTTCTGAGTTACTTAACATAAAGCCCTACACAGTATTTCAGTTTTCTGCTTCAGTTCTAAACCTCATAATAGAACTCTAAAGGATGAATAGGTTCTCAGGCTTGAAGAAGGGAGATTGTGAAAAGGATTTAGATTTAGACTTTTAATAGTATAAATTTAGTCTTGAAATGAGAGAAAGCAGTTAGGGTCAGAAAACCAAGGAAGAAACCCGTTAAGCAAGTGTGCATATTGCTTCAGAAATGGTGTATTTTTTACTTTATGTATGGTTAATTGCATAGTTTTTAGGAAAATAAAACAGCACCAGGATCACATTACTGTATAATTACCATTGTTTTCTAAGAAGTTAATATGTAGTTACTACATTATTACAGAAAAATAAAGCATGTTATTTCATGGTAACTATGTAATTAGTTCATGTCACCATCAGATGTACACTTATTGAACCAACAAAGAAATAATGTTCCATTTATTTCCCTCCATGCTCATGAGTCATAATATTGTCCCTCTTTTGGAAATGACATAATGAATCAATGTACTAACGTAGGAAATATGCAGATTATGCTTTTTTTCTAATCTTTTTTTTTTCTGGTGGGCAAATGAATACCTTGGAAACTGCAGATGCAAAACAGTTAGTTAGCACGCCAGATAGACAGGCAAGCAAAAAGATTCTATCAAGCAAATCTACTGTATTTAATGAGAGAGGAACAAGGAGTCCTTTTTGGCTGTGGCCAGGCAGGGATATCTTGGCAAGCCAATTTCCCCAGTGGCTAGAAGGAAAGAGAAAAGGATTAAACATATTTCCTTCTATATTGCATGCAGGCTGAAAGTATAGCAAACAAAAACTGGTACCATGTTATGTGTACATTCACAGAAGAATTTCAGTTTCTGTTGCACATACTGCGAAGGAAAAATCTAGTATTTCAATATTTAAATCAGTTCTATAAAAAGCAGATCACTTGGTAAAAGTTTGAATTCACTATCAGAAGCTGGTTCTGGTAGTGCAAAAGAGATTTAGAATTAGAAAGAAGGAATACACTATATTTTTTTTAATGGCAGCATGTCTTTCTACTTAAAGCTTTGTGTAAGTTCATCTTTCTATGAAGCTAATTGTGAGCTGCTTAAAATAATGAGAATGGTTCTGTTTATTGTAACTAATTGATTTTCAATACTTTAAGATTAATTGGGCAGAACAGGTCATCTCCAGCTTTCTTTGAGATGTGTTTTAGTGGGCTCTGAATTAAAGAAATTAATGAATAGATTAGTATAATTTATTTTCACAATTGTTATTTTTCTAGAAATCGCTTTAAAATTCTCCAGGGAAAACACCCGATTCCTGTCCTTTTTCTCAATCCTTTCTATTTTTTTCCTGAACAGCATTCAACTCAGTTCTTTTTTACTTCTAGCAGGAAAATTCCTCTGTTCCTAGCTGTTCTTAATTTAAATTCTAATCACAAGAGTAAAGAGTGCCAAAGAGCATCTAAATTCACTAACATCTTTAAAATACACAATACATCCTCTTCAATGGACAAAAAGATACCAGGGGGAAAATTATGTTTGTTTTCTCAGCTATACAGTATTTACATTTGTACGTAGATTTCATGAATCATGGCTGATATGTTATCTTTGGAAAATGTCAATTGAATCCAACACAAGTTTCCAATATTCCTATTAGTGCATACTTTTAATGACGGTTCGAAAGGAGGGAAGCAAATAAACTTACATCGATGAAGAAGTTGCTGAAGTTGTACTTACCTAATTCAACAACTGTCAGTCATGAAAATATATATGCATCCTTTTAAAGACAAGATAATCAAGTGCTACAAAGAATGCCACAGAGATTCGGATCTCTTAAAGACAGATGCAAATAGAACTAAATCTAAGTTTACCTGTGATTAAATGAATCAGGGCTGTTATGCCCTTCTCTTCACACCTAGCCTGTCTTCCACCCTTTACTGGCTCCAACCTTTTAGGGGTTTTATTACACACAAAACACAATCATTCAGTTAAATAGCACTCTAAAGCCTTTGTGTGCCATTAGGGATTCAGAGAAAGACTCATTTATTCAAAATGAGAAGCAGAGGTATACAAGGCAGAATATTTTAATGGGCCTGTAGATTTCCCACCTTGCTGGTGGACATCCCCTGCATAATCCTTAGGAGTGGGACTGTGATGGATTTTACTCCAGTAATTAGACTATGTTAAAATAGGGAGATAATCTGGGTGGGCATGACCTAATCACCCGACCCCTTGAAAATATGATACTTTTCTACAACTAGTCACAGAAAAGGAGGTCAGACAGATGTTCCCACTGGCCTAGAAGACCAATATCCATGCTGTGAACTGGATATTGGCCCATAGGGGCCACTACTATGGGAAATAACTCCAAAATTCTATCGTTGTTGAGAAAGGTCCCTAGCTAATAGCTAGAAAGAAAATAGGTACCCACAGTCCTAAAACCACAAGGATATGAATTCTGACAACAATCAGTGAGTTTGGAAGAAGATCAAGCCCAGATGGGAACCTCTGACCTAGCTGACATCTTAATTTAATCTGATGAGACCCTGGGCAGATAATCCAGTCAGAGACACTGGACACTTGACCTCCAAAAAAAAGTAAGTTAAAAAATGTGTTGTTTTGTACCGCTTAGTTTGTGGTAATTTGCTATGCAGCGAGAGAAAAATAATACAATTGGAAAGAGAAGATCTCACCTTTGACTCTGTATAAATTTTTCTCTCTCATACTTTTCATCCCAGACAGTTTGGAGCTTTGCTGTTGAGATTTTGACACCATATTACTTTTCTGCTGGCAAAGCTTTAGATACAAGATTCAGTATTAAAAGGACATACCTACTGTTTACAGACTTTATGGCAACAAGAACAAAAAAATGGTAATAGAGCCAGGGTTCCCTCGGGATATCTACACTCTCTGTTAAGTTTTCCCATAAATGAAGCCTCTCTCTATCCAAACCATAACACTTCTTATTAAGAAAGGTTTAAATAAGCACTTCATGCCACCCATGACCAGGGTTTGGTTTTATTTTAAGCATCCACTAGGCTGGGGTGTAAATGATCACACTTTTGATTCACAGACAAAGTTGGGGGAAGAAAATCCAGCTTTTCCATCATCCCACATCAAATCTGTGAAAATCACAAAAGGGATAAGGTTTCAACTCACACAGTTGATGCTGCTTTGTTAAAGGGATATCCCATCAAAACTCCCACACACAGACTCCAAGAGGAAGCCTGTACTGGCAAACATGCAAAGACATGAAACACTGTGTTTTCCTTTAAAGAGTGTTACCGCAGATAAAGATGTTACAGCAATCTTTGTGAAGCTGAGCCCACGGATAGACTGTCATTTAAAAGTACAATTAAATTGCCTTAAAGATAAGCCTTATCACACAATTTGAGAATCCCAAATGGAGTTGTCGCCTAAGTGTTTATGCACTGCCCGTCACTTCTCATCAGGTCATGCTTCATTGAAGAATTGGAGGTCGGGGGAGCTTTCTTCTCCACTATAATCTGTTTTTGTTTTAATATATGAGCTGAATATCTGATCCCTGTTAAATAATGCTCCTATGTTTTGTTTTGTTTTGTTTTACCATCAAAGCCCCTGGGTTTTTTTTTGTTTTATTTATTTATTTATTTATTTATTGAGACGAAGTCTTGCTCTGTCGCCCAGCCTGGAGTGCAGTGGTGTGATCTCAGTTCACTGCAACCTCCGCCTTCCAAGTTCAAGCAATTCTCCTGCCTCAGCCTCCCAAGTAGCTGGGACTACAGGCACGTGACACCACACCCAGCTAATTTGTTATATTTTCAGTAGAGATAGGGCTTCACCATGTTAGCCAAGATGGTCTCGATCTCCTGACCTTGTGATCCGCCTGCTTTGGCCTCTCAAAGTGCTGGGATTACAGGCATGAGCCACCATGCCCAGCCCAGCACCTGATTTTTAATGCAGCTTTTTTGAGATATAATTATCAGACCATAAAATATACCCTTTTAAAGTATAAAAATCATTAGATTTTAGTATACATATTCACAAACTTGTGCACCCATTAACACTGTGTAATTTTAAATCATTTTATCATCCCATATTGAATTCCTTTACCAGAAATCAGTCACTCCCCCAGCTCTCCCAGACCCTGGGAACCTCTAATATTCTTTCTATCTCTATGGATTTGACCATGTTGGATATTTTATACAAATAAAATCATGTCATGCATGACCTCTTGTGTCTTACTCATTGAGATATTATTTCCGAGGTTTATCCATATTATAGCATAAATCAGTACTTCATTTCATTGTAAGACCAAGCGTTCCATTTTATGAATATACCACATTTTGTTTATACATTAGTTAATGGACGTTTAGATTATTTTCTGCTTTTTGGCTATGATGAATAATGCTGCTGGGAACATGCATGTACACATTTGTGTGTAGACCTGTGTTTTTGCTTCTCCTGGAAATAGAATTGTTGGATTATATGTAATTCTATTAATTTTATGTTTAACATTTTGAGAAACTGCCAAATTGTTTTCCAAAATAGCTGTATCATTTTGAAATCTTACCAACCATGTATAAGGTTTACAATTTCTCCACATACTCACTAACAATTGTTAACTCTCTGCCTTCATTTTAGACATTCTAGAGGGTTTGAAGTTTTATTACCTCATTATAATTTTAATTTCCATTTCCCTAATGACTAATGATATTGAGCATCTTTCTATGTGCTTATTGGTCATCTGTGTATCTTTTTTTTTCATTTGTATATCTTCATTGGATAAATGTCTACTCCAATTATTTGTCCATTTTTAAATTGTGATGTTTTTATTGTTGACTTGTAAGAGTTCTTTAAATATTCTGAATCTGTGTTTTCATTCTGTGGATCACCTTTTCATTTTTTTAAATTTATTTATTTTACTTTAGATGAATACTATATCTGGCATTTCTCACCATGTTATCCCTCCCCACCCCCCACTGTCTCTCCCCTACCCCCCAACTGCCCCCAGTGTGTGATGCTCCTCTCCCTGAGTACATGTGTTCTCATTGTTCAACACCCACCTATGAGTGAGAACATGCAGTGTTTGGCTTTCTGTTCTTGTGTCAGTTTGCTGAGAATGATGATTTCCAGATTTATCCAAGTCCCTACAAAGGACATGAACTCATCATTTTTTTATGGCTGTGTAGTATTCCATGGTGTATATGTGCCACATTTTCTTTGTCCAGTCTATCATTGATGGGCATTTGGGTTGGTTCCAGGTCTTTGCTATTGTACACAGGGCTGCAATGAACATATGTGTGCATGTGTCTTTATAGAAGAATGATTTATAGTTCCTTGAGTATATACCCAGTAATGAGATTGCTGGGTCAAATGGAATTTCTATTTCTAGATCCTTGAGAAATCACCACACTGTCTTCCACAATGGTTGAACTAATTTACACTCCCACCAACTGTGTAAGAGTGTTCCTATTTCTCCACATCCTCTCCAGCATCTGTTGTCTCCA